>JAKROA010000060.1:0-10000 GCA_023375655.1 Taenia crassiceps
CATGTTCGCGTTGATCCATCGGTGACACCTGCTTCTGCCTTCTCATCAACTCTCATCATGATGTGCCACCATGGCTGACATTGACACGGCAGTGTGAAAGTCACCTTGTGACTACTTGCAGCAAGTGTGCTAGTGGTGCGTGAGGTTGTCCCCTTGCCACACAGCCATGTCACTGACACTGCCTCCTTCCCTCTCACCCCACGTGTGGTCATCATCTCACAAGCTGTCTCGTGTGCACACACACTCACACAAACACACCCACTGCATCACACTCCCTTTCGCTCACGCTCACGCTCACGCTCACGCTCACGCACACGCACACACACACACGGACAAAGAGACAGACAGACAGACAGACAGACAGACAGACAGATAGAAAGAAGGAGAAAAAAAGAAGGACACAGGCGCAGACATAGACACAGAGACAGTCACACAGGTGTGGGTGAGGGAGAATTGGCGCCCCTTTCATGCCCACATGGATGTGGGCATGACTTCACAAGCATGTCTCGCCTTCACACCCAAAGCCCAAAGCACTTGGTCGCCCACTTGCAGCCGACTATCCTGCTCATCTGACACAGTGTCACCGATTCACTATGCTATGTCAATGACACCCTCCCCTTCACCTTGGCAAGCAGGATCGCACAAGTTGTCCCATGTTCGCGTTGATCCATCGGTGACACCTGCTTCTGCCTTCTCATCAACTCTCATCATGATGTGCCACCATGGCTGACATTGACACGGCAGTGTGAAAGTCACCTTGTGACTACTTGCAGCAAGTGTGCTAGTGGTGCGTGAGGTTGTCCCCTTGCCACACAGCCATGTCACTGACACTGCCTCCTTCCCTCTCACCCCACGTGTGGTCATCATCTCACAAGCTGTCTCGTGTGCACACACACTCACACAAACACACCCACTGCATCACACTCCCTTTCGCTCACGCTCACGCTCACGCTCACGCACACGCACACACACACACGGACAAAGAGACAGACAGACAGACAGACAGACAGACAGACAGATAGAAAGAAGGAGAAAAAGAAGGACACAGGCGCAGACATAGACACAGAGACAGTCACACAGGTGTGGGTGAGGGAGAATTGGCGCCCCTTTCATGCCCACATGGATGTGGGCATGACTTCACAAGCATGTCTCGCCTTCACACCCAAAGCCCAAAGCACTTGGTCGCCCACTTGCAGCCGACTATCCTGCTCATCTGACACAGTGTCACCGATTCACTATGCTATGTCAATGACACCCTCCCCTTCACCTTGGCAAGCAGGATCGCACAAGTTGTCCCATGTTCGCGTTGATCCATCGGTGACACCTGCTTCTGCCTTCTCATCAACTCTCATCATGATGTGCCACCATGGCTGACATTGACACGGCAGTGTGAAAGTCACCTTGTGACTACTTGCAGCAAGTGTGCTAGTGGTGCGTGAGGTTGTCCCCTTGCCACACAGCCATGTCACTGACACTGCCTCCTTCCCTCTCACCCCACGTGTGGTCATCATCTCACAAGCTGTCTCGTGTGCACACACACTCACACAAACACACCCACTGCATCACACTCCCTTTCGCTCACGCTCACGCTCACGCTCACGCACACACACACACACACACGGACAAAGAGACAGACAGACAGACAGACAGACAGACAGACAGATAGAAAGAAGGAGAAAAAGAAGGACACAGGCGCAGACATAGACACAGAGACAGTCACACAGGTGTGGGTGAGGGAGAATTGGCGCCCCTTTCATGCCCACATGGATGTGGGCATGACTTCACAAGCATGTCTCGCCTTCACACCCAAAGCCCAAAGCACTTGGTCGCCCACTTGCAGCCGACTATCCTGCTCATCTGACACAGTGTCACCGATTCACTATGCTATGTCAATGACACCCTCCCCTTCACCTTGGCAAGCAGGATCGCACAAGTTGTCCCATGTTCGCGTTGATCCATCGGTGACACCTGCTTCTGCCTTCTCATCAACTCTCATCATGATGTGCCACCATGGCTGACATTGACACGGCAGTGTGAAAGTCACCTTGTGACTACTTGCAGCAAGTGTGCTAGTGGTGCGTGAGGTTGTCCCCTTGCCACACAGCCATGTCACTGACACTGCCTCCTTCCCTCTCACCCCACGTGTGGTCATCATCTCACAAGCTGTCTCGTGTGCACACACACTCACACAAACACACCCACTGCATCACACTCCCTTTCGCTCACGCTCACGCTCACGCTCACGCACACGCACACACACACACGGACAAAAGACAGACAGACAGACAGACAGACAGACAGACAGATAGAAAGAAGGAGAAAAAGAAGGACACAGGCGCAGACATAGACACAGAGACAGTCACACAGGTGTGGGTGAGGGAGAATTGGCGCCCCTTTCATGCCCACATGGATGTGGGCATGACTTCACAAGCATGTCTCGCCTTCACACCCAAAGCCCAAAGCACTTGGTCGCCCACTTGCAGCCGACTATCCTGCTCATCTGACACAGTGTCACCGATTCACTATGCTATGTCAATGACACCCTCCCCTTCACCTTGGCAAGCAGGATCGCACAAGTTGTCCCATGTTCGCGTTGATCCATCGGTGACACCTGCTTCTGCCTTCTCATCAACTCTCATCATGATGTGCCACCATGGCTGACATTGACACGGCAGTGTGAAAGTCACCTTGTGACTACTTGCAGCAAGTGTGCTAGTGGTGCGTGAGGTTGTCCCCTTGCCACACAGCCATGTCACTGACACTGCCTCCTTCCCTCTCACCCCACGTGTGGTCATCATCTCACAAGCTGTCTCGTGTGCACACACACTCACACAAACACACCCACTGCATCACACTCCCTTTCGCTCACGCTCACGCTCACGCTCACGCACACGCACACACACACACGGACAAAGAGACAGACAGACAGACAGACAGACAGACAGACAGATAGAAAGAAGGAGAAAAAGAAGGACACAGGCGCAGACATAGACACAGAGACAGTCACACAGGTGTGGGTGAGGGAGAATTGGCGCCCCTTTCATGCCCACATGGATGTGGGCATGACTTCACAAGCATGTCTCGCCTTCACACCCAAAGCCCAAAGCACTTGGTCGCCCACTTGCAGCCGACTATCCTGCTCATCTGACACAGTGTCACCGATTCACTATGCTATGTCAATGACACCCTCCCCTTCACCTTGGCAAGCAGGATCGCACAAGTTGTCCCATGTTCGCGTTGATCCATCGGTGACACCTGCTTCTGCCTTCTCATCAACTCTCATCATGATGTGCCACCATGGCTGACATTGACACGGCAGTGTGAAAGTCACCTTGTGACTACTTGCAGCAAGTGTGCTAGTGGTGCGTGAGGTTGTCCCCTTGCCACACAGCCATGTCACTGACACTGCCTCCTTCCCTCTCACCCCACGTGTGGTCATCATCTCACAAGCTGTCTCGTGTGCACACACACTCACACAAACACACCCACTGCATCACACTCCCTTTCGCTCACGCTCACGCTCACGCTCACACACACACGCACACACACACGGACACGAGACAGACAGACAGACAGACAGACAGACAGACAGACAGACAGACAGAGAGAAAGAAGGAGAAAAAGAAGGACACAGGCGCAGACATAGACACAGAGACAGTCACACAGGTGTGGGTGAGGGAGAATTGGCGCCCCTTTCATGCCCACATGGATGTGGGCATGACTTCACAAGCATGTCTCGCCTTCACACCCAAAGCCCAAAGCACTTGGTCGCCCACTTGCAGCCGACTATCCTGCTCATCTGACACAGTGTCACCGATTCACTATGCTATGTCAATGACACCCTCCCCTTCACCTTGGCAAGCAGGATCGCACAAGTTGTCCCATGTTCGCGTTGATCCATCGGTGACACCTGCTTCTGCCTTCTCATCAACTCTCATCATGATGTGCCACCATGGCTGACATTGACACGGCAGTGTGAAAGTCACCTTGTGACTACTTGCAGCAAGTGTGCTAGTGGTGCGTGAGGTTGTCCCCTTGCCACACAGCCATGTCACTGACACTGCCTCCTTCCCTCTCACCCCACGTGTGGTCATCATCTCACAAGCTGTCTCGTGTGCACACACACTCACACAAACACACCCACTGCATCACACTCCCTTTCGCTCACGCTCACGCTCACGCTCACGCACACGCACACACACACACACGGACAAGACAGACAGACAGACAGACAGACAGACAGACAGACAGATAGAAAGAAGAAGGAGAAAAAGAAGGACACAGGCGCAGACATAGACACAGAGACAGTCACACAGGTGTGGGTGAGGGAGAATTGGCGCCCCTTTCATGCCCACATGGATGTGGGCATGACTTCACAAGCATGTCTCGCCTTCACACCCAAAGCCCAAAGCACTTGGTCGCCCACTTGCAGCCGACTATCCTGCTCATCTGACACAGTGTCACCGATTCACTATGCTATGTCAATGACACCCTCCCCTTCACCTTGGCAAGCAGGATCGCACAAGTTGTCCCATGTTCGCGTTGATCCATCGGTGACACCTGCTTCTGCCTTCTCATCAACTCTCATCATGATGTGCCACCATGGCTGACATTGACACGGCAGTGTGAAAGTCACCTTGTGACTACTTGCAGCAAGTGTGCTAGTGGTGCGTGAGGTTGTCCCCTTGCCACACAGCCATGTCACTGACACTGCCTCCTTCCCTCTCACCCCACGTGTGGTCATCATCTCACAAGCTGTCTCGTGTGCACACACACTCACACAAACACACCCACTGCATCACACTCCCTTTCGCTCACGCTCACGCTCACGCTCACGCACACGCACACACACACGGACGGACAAAGAGACAGACAGACAGACAGACAGACAGACAGACAGATAGAAAGAAGGAGAAAAAAAAGGAGAAAGAAGGACACAGGCAGGACACAGGCGCAGACATAGACACAGAGACAGTCACACAGGTGTGGGTGAGGGAGAATTGGCGCCCCTTTCATGCCCACATGGATGTGGGCATGACTTCACAAGCATGTCTCGCCTTCACACCCAAAGCCCAAAGCACTTGGTCGCCCACTTGCAGCCGACTATCCTGCTCATCTGACACAGTGTCACCGATTCACTATGCTATGTCAATGACACCCTCCCCTTCACCTTGGCAAGCAGGATCGCACAAGTTGTCCCATGTTCGCGTTGATCCATCGGTGACACCTGCTTCTGCCTTCTCATCAACTCTCATCATGATGTGCCACCATGGCTGACATTGACACGGCAGTGTGAAAGTCACCTTGTGACTACTTGCAGCAAGTGTGCTAGTGGTGCGTGAGGTTGTCCCCTTGCCACACAGCCATGTCACTGACACTGCCTCCTTCCCTCTCACCCCACGTGTGGTCATCATCTCACAAGCTGTCTCGTGTGCACACACACTCACACAAACACACCCACTGCATCACACTCCCTTTCGCTCACGCTCACGCTCACGCTCACGCACACGCACACACACACACGGACAAAGAGACAGACAGACAGACAGACAGACAGACAGACAGATAGAAAGAAGGAGAAAAAGAAAGAAAAAGACAGGACACAGGCGCAGACATAGACACAGAGACAGTCACACAGGTGTGGGTGAGGGAGAATTGGCGCCCCTTTCATGCCCACATGGATGTGGGCATGACTTCACAAGCATGTCTCGCCTTCACACCCAAAGCCCAAAGCACTTGGTCGCCCACTTGCAGCCGACTATCCTGCTCATCTGACACAGTGTCACCGATTCACTATGCTATGTCAATGACACCCTCCCCTTCACCTTGGCAAGCAGGATCGCACAAGTTGTCCCATGTTCGCGTTGATCCATCGGTGACACCTGCTTCTGCCTTCTCATCAACTCTCATCATGATGTGCCACCATGGCTGACATTGACACGGCAGTGTGAAAGTCACCTTGTGACTACTTGCAGCAAGTGTGCTAGTGGTGCGTGAGGTTGTCCCCTTGCCACACAGCCATGTCACTGACACTGCCTCCTTCCCTCTCACCCCACGTGTGGTCATCATCTCACAAGCTGTCTCGTGTGCACACACACTCACACAAACACACCCACTGCATCACACTCCCTTTCGCTCACGCTCACGCTCACGCTCACGCACACGCACACACACACACACACGGACAGAAGAGACAGACAGACAGACAGACAGACAGACAGACAGATAGAAAGAAGGAGAAAAAGAAGGACACAGGCGCAGACATAGACACAGAGACAGTCACACAGGTGTGGGTGAGGGAGAATTGGCGCCCCTTTCATGCCCACATGGATGTGGGCATGACTTCACAAGCATGTCTCGCCTTCACACCCAAAGCCCAAAGCACTTGGTCGCCCACTTGCAGCCGACTATCCTGCTCATCTGACACAGTGTCACCGATTCACTATGCTATGTCAATGACACCCTCCCCTTCACCTTGGCAAGCAGGATCGCACAAGTTGTCCCATGTTCGCGTTGATCCATCGGTGACACCTGCTTCTGCCTTCTCATCAACTCTCATCATGATGTGCCACCATGGCTGACATTGACACGGCAGTGTGAAAGTCACCTTGTGACTACTTGCAGCAAGTGTGCTAGTGGTGCGTGAGGTTGTCCCCTTGCCACACAGCCATGTCACTGACACTGCCTCCTTCCCTCTCACCCCACGTGTGGTCATCATCTCACAAGCTGTCTCGTGTGCACACACACTCACACAAACACACCCACTGCATCACACTCCCTTTCGCTCACGCTCACGCTCACGCTCACGCACACGCACACGCACACACACACACGGACAAAGAGACAGACAGACAGACAGACAGACAGACAGACAGATAGAAAGAAGGAGAAAAAGAAGGACACAGGCGCAGACATAGACACAGAGACAGTCACACAGGTGTGGGTGAGGGAGAATTGGCGCCCCTTTCATGCCCACATGGATGTGGGCATGACTTCACAAGCATGTCTCGCCTTCACACCCAAAGCCCAAAGCACTTGGTCGCCCACTTGCAGCCGACTATCCTGCTCATCTGACACAGTGTCACCGATTCACTATGCTATGTCAATGACACCCTCCCCTTCACCTTGGCAAGCAGGATCGCACAAGTTGTCCCATGTTCGCGTTGATCCATCGGTGACACCTGCTTCTGCCTTCTCATCAACTCTCATCATGATGTGCCACCATGGCTGACATTGACACGGCAGTGTGAAAGTCACCTTGTGACTACTTGCAGCAAGTGTGCTAGTGGTGCGTGAGGTTGTCCCCTTGCCACACAGCCATGTCACTGACACTGCCTCCTTCCCTCTCACCCCACGTGTGGTCATCATCTCACAAGCTGTCTCGTGTGCACACACACTCACACAAACACACCCACTGCATCACACTCCCTTTCGCTCACGCTCACGCTCACGCTCACGCACACGCACACACACACACGGACAAAGAGACAGACAGACAGACAGACAGACAGACAGACAGACAGACAGATAGAAAGAAGGAGAAAAAGAAGGACACAGGCGCAGACATAGACACAGAGACAGTCACACAGGTGTGGGTGAGGGAGAATTGGCGCCCCTTTCATGCCCACATGGATGTGGGCATGACTTCACAAGCATGTCTCGCCTTCACACCCAAAGCCCAAAGCACTTGGTCGCCCACTTGCAGCCGACTATCCTGCTCATCTGACACAGTGTCACCGATTCACTATGCTATGTCAATGACACCCTCCCCTTCACCTTGGCAAGCAGGATCGCACAAGTTGTCCCATGTTCGCGTTGATCCATCGGTGACACCTGCTTCTGCCTTCTCATCAACTCTCATCATGATGTGCCACCATGGCTGACATTGACACGGCAGTGTGAAAGTCACCTTGTGACTACTTGCAGCAAGTGTGCTAGTGGTGCGTGAGGTTGTCCCCTTGCCACACAGCCATGTCACTGACACTGCCTCCTTCCCTCTCACCCCACGTGTGGTCATCATCTCACAAGCTGTCTCGTGTGCACACACACTCACACAAACACACCCACTGCATCACACTCCCTTTCGCTCACGCTCACGCTCACGCTCACGCACACGCACACACACACACGGACAAAGAGACAGACAGACAGACAGACAGACAGACAGACAGATAGAAAGAAGGAGAAAAAGAAGGACACAGGCGCAGACATAGACACAGAGACAGTCACACAGGTGTGGGTGAGGGAGAATTGGCGCCCCTTTCATGCCCACATGGATGTGGGCATGACTTCACAAGCATGTCTCGCCTTCACACCCAAAGCCCAAAGCACTTGGTCGCCCACTTGCAGCCGACTATCCTGCTCATCTGACACAGTGTCACCGATTCACTATGCTATGTCAATGACACCCTCCCCTTCACCTTGGCAAGCAGGATCGCACAAGTTGTCCCATGTTCGCGTTGATCCATCGGTGACACCTGCTTCTGCCTTCTCATCAACTCTCATCATGATGTGCCACCATGGCTGACATTGACACGGCAGTGTGAAAGTCACCTTGTGACTACTTGCAGCAAGTGTGCTAGTGGTGCGTGAGGTTGTCCCCTTGCCACACAGCCATGTCACTGACACTGCCTCCTTCCCTCTCACCCCACGTGTGGTCATCATCTCACAAGCTGTCTCGTGTGCACACACACTCACACAAACACACCCACTGCATCACACTCCCTTTCGCTCACGCTCACGCTCACGCTCACGCACACGCACACACACACACGGACAAAGAGACAGACAGACAGACAGACAGACAGACAGACAGATAGAAAGAAGGAGAAAAGAAGGACACAGGCGCAGACATAGACACAGAGACAGTCACACAGGTGTGGGTGAGGGAGAATTGGCGCCCCTTTCATGCCCACATGGATGTGGGCATGACTTCACAAGCATGTCTCGCCTTCACACCCAAAGCCCAAAGCACTTGGTCGCCCACTTGCAGCCGACTATCCTGCTCATCTGACACAGTGTCACCGATTCACTATGCTATGTCAATGACACCCTCCCCTTCACCTTGGCAAGCAGGATCGCACAAGTTGTCCCATGTTCGCGTTGATCCATCGGTGACACCTGCTTCTGCCTTCTCATCAACTCTCATCATGATGTGCCACCATGGCTGACATTGACACGGCAGTGTGAAAGTCACCTTGTGACTACTTGCAGCAAGTGTGCTAGTGGTGCGTGAGGTTGTCCCCTTGCCACACAGCCATGTCACTGACACTGCCTCCTTCCCTCTCACCCCACGTGTGGTCATCATCTCACAAGCTGTCTCGTGTGCACACACACTCACACAAACACACCCACTGCATCACACTCCCTTTCGCTCACGCTCACGCTCACGCTCACGCACACGCACACACACACACGGACAAAAGACAGACAGACAGACAGACAGACAGACAGACAGACAGATAGAAAGAAGGAGAAAAAGAAGGACACAGGCGCAGACATAGACACAGAGACAGTCACACAGGTGTGGGTGAGGGAGAATTGGCGCCCCTTTCATGCCCACATGGATGTGGGCATGACTTCACAAGCATGTCTCGCCTTCACACCCAAAGCCCAAAGCACTTGGTCGCCCACTTGCAGCCGACTATCCTGCTCATCTGACACAGTGTCACCGATTCACTATGCTATGTCAATGACACCCTCCCCTTCACCTTGGCAAGCAGGATCGCACAAGTTGTCCCATGTTCGCGTTGATCCATCGGTGACACCTGCTTCTGCCTTCTCATCAACTCTCATCATGATGTGCCACCATGGCTGACATTGACACGGCAGTGTGAAAGTCACCTTGTGACTACTTGCAGCAAGTGTGCTAGTGGTGCGTGAGGTTGTCCCCTTGCCACACAGCCATGTCACTGACACTGCCTCCTTCCCTCTCACCCCACGTGTGGTCATCATCTCACAAGCTGTCTCGTGTGCACACACACTCACACAAACACACCCA
>JAKROA010000060.1:15000-44268 GCA_023375655.1 Taenia crassiceps
CGGCAGTGTGAAAGTCACCTTGTGACTACTTGCAGCAAGTGTGCTAGTGGTGCGTGAGGTTGTCCCCTTGCCACACAGCCATGTCACTGACACTGCCTCCTTCCCTCTCACCCCACGTGTGGTCATCATCTCACAAGCTGTCTCGTGTGCACACACACTCACACAAACACACCCACTGCATCACACTCCCTTTCGCTCACGCTCACGCTCACGCTCACGCACACGCACACACACACACACGGACAAAGAGACAGACAGACAGACAGACAGACAGACAGACAGATAGAAAGAAGGAGAAAAAGAAGGACACAGGCGCAGACATAGACACAGAGACAGTCACACAGGTGTGGGTGAGGGAGAATTGGCGCCCCTTTCATGCCCACATGGATGTGGGCATGACTTCACAAGCATGTCTCGCCTTCACACCCAAAGCCCAAAGCACTTGGTCGCCCACTTGCAGCCGACTATCCTGCTCATCTGACACAGTGTCACCGATTCACTATGCTATGTCAATGACACCCTCCCCTTCACCTTGGCAAGCAGGATCGCACAAGTTGTCCCATGTTCGCGTTGATCCATCGGTGACACCTGCTTCTGCCTTCTCATCAACTCTCATCATGATGTGCCACCATGGCTGACATTGACACGGCAGTGTGAAAGTCACCTTGTGACTACTTGCAGCAAGTGTGCTAGTGGTGCGTGAGGTTGTCCCCTTGCCACACAGCCATGTCACTGACACTGCCTCCTTCCCTCTCACCCCACGTGTGGTCATCATCTCACAAGCTGTCTCGTGTGCACACACACTCACACAAACACACCCACTGCATCACACTCCCTTTCGCTCACGCTCACGCTCACGCTCACGCACACGCACACACACACACGGACAAAAGACAGACAGACAGACAGACAGACAGACAGACAGACAGATAGAAAGAAGGAGAAAAAGAAGGACACAGGCGCAGACATAGACACAGAGACAGTCACACAGGTGTGGGTGAGGGAGAATTGGCGCCCCTTTCATGCCCACATGGATGTGGGCATGACTTCACAAGCATGTCTCGCCTTCACACCCAAAGCCCAAAGCACTTGGTCGCCCACTTGCAGCCGACTATCCTGCTCATCTGACACAGTGTCACCGATTCACTATGCTATGTCAATGACACCCTCCCCTTCACCTTGGCAAGCAGGATCGCACAAGTTGTCCCATGTTCGCGTTGATCCATCGGTGACACCTGCTTCTGCCTTCTCATCAACTCTCATCATGATGTGCCACCATGGCTGACATTGACACGGCAGTGTGAAAGTCACCTTGTGACTACTTGCAGCAAGTGTGCTAGTGGTGCGTGAGGTTGTCCCCTTGCCACACAGCCATGTCACTGACACTGCCTCCTTCCCTCTCACCCCACGTGTGGTCATCATCTCACAAGCTGTCTCGTGTGCACACACACTCACACAAACACACCCACTGCATCACACTCCCTTTCGCTCACGCTCACGCTCACGCTCACGCACACGCACACACACACACGGACAAAGAGAAGACAGACAGACAGACAGACAGACAGACAGACAGACAGATAGAAAGAAGGAGAAAAAGAAGGACACAGGCGCAGACATAGACACAGAGACAGTCACACAGGTGTGGGTGAGGGAGAATTGGCGCCCCTTTCATGCCCACATGGATGTGGGCATGACTTCACAAGCATGTCTCGCCTTCACACCCAAAGCCCAAAGCACTTGGTCGCCCACTTGCAGCCGACTATCCTGCTCATCTGACACAGTGTCACCGATTCACTATGCTATGTCAATGACACCCTCCCCTTCACCTTGGCAAGCAGGATCGCACAAGTTGTCCCATGTTCGCGTTGATCCATCGGTGACACCTGCTTCTGCCTTCTCATCAACTCTCATCATGATGTGCCACCATGGCTGACATTGACACGGCAGTGTGAAAGTCACCTTGTGACTACTTGCAGCAAGTGTGCTAGTGGTGCGTGAGGTTGTCCCCTTGCCACACAGCCATGTCACTGACACTGCCTCCTTCCCTCTCACCCCACGTGTGGTCATCATCTCACAAGCTGTCTCGTGTGCACACACACTCACACAAACACACCCACTGCATCACACTCCCTTTCGCTCGCTCACGCTCACGCTCACGCTCACGCACACACACACACACACACAAGAGACAGACAGACAGACAGACAGACAGACAGACAGACAGATAGAAAGAAGGAGAAAAAGAAGGACACAGGCGCAGACACAGACACAGACACAGAGACAGTCACACAGGTGTGGGTGAGGGAGAATTGGCGCCCCTTTCATGCCCACATGGATGTGGGCATGACTTCACAAGCATGTCTCGCCTTCACACCCAAAGCCCAAAGCACTTGGTCGCCCACTTGCAGCCGACTATCCTGCTCATCTGACACAGTGTCACCGATTCACTATGCTATGTCAATGACACCCTCCCCTTCACCTTGGCAAGCAGGATCGCACAAGTTGTCCCATGTTCGCGTTGATCCATCGGTGACACCTGCTTCTGCCTTCTCATCAACTCTCATCATGATGTGCCACCATGGCTGACATTGACACGGCAGTGTGAAAGTCACCTTGTGACTACTTGCAGCAAGTGTGCTAGTGGTGCGTGAGGTTGTCCCCTTGCCACACAGCCATGTCACTGACACTGCCTCCTTCCCTCTCACCCCACGTGTGGTCATCATCTCACAAGCTGTCTCGTGTGCACACACACTCACACAAACACACCCACTGCATCACACTCCCTTTCGCTCACGCTCACGCTCACGCTCACGCACACACACACACACACACGGACAAAGACAGACAGACAGACAGACAGACAGACAGACAGACAGATAGAAAGAAGGAGAAAAAGAAGGACACAGGCGCAGACATAGACACAGAGACAGTCACACAGGTGTGGGTGAGGGAGAATTGGCGCCCCTTTCATGCCCACATGGATGTGGGCATGACTTCACAAGCATGTCTCGCCTTCACACCCAAAGCCCAAAGCACTTGGTCGCCCACTTGCAGCCGACTATCCTGCTCATCTGACACAGTGTCACCGATTCACTATGCTATGTCAATGACACCCTCCCCTTCACCTTGGCAAGCAGGATCGCACAAGTTGTCCCATGTTCGCGTTGATCCATCGGTGACACCTGCTTCTGCCTTCTCATCAACTCTCATCATGATGTGCCACCATGGCTGACATTGACACGGCAGCAGTGAAAGTCACCTTGTGACTACTTGCAGCAAGTGTGCTAGTGGTGCGTGAGGTTGTCCCCTTGCCACACAGCCATGTCACTGACACTGCCTCCTTCCCTCTCACCCCACGTGTGGTCATCATCTCACAAGCTGTCTCGTGTGCACACACACTCACACAAACACACCCACTGCATCACACTCCCTTTCGCTCACGCTCACGCTCACGCTCACGCACACGCACACACACACACGGACAAAGAGACAGACAGACAGACAGACAGACAGACAGACAGACAGATAGAAAGAAAAGAGAAAAGAAGGACACAGGCGCAGACATAGACACAGAGACAGTCACACAGGTGTGGGTGAGGGAGAATTGGCGCCCCTTTCATGCCCACATGGATGTGGGCATGACTTCACAAGCATGTCTCGCCTTCACACCCAAAGCCCAAAGCACTTGGTCGCCCACTTGCAGCCGACTATCCTGCTCATCTGACACAGTGTCACCGATTCACTATGCTATGTCAATGACACCCTCCCCTTCACCTTGGCAAGCAGGATCGCACAAGTTGTCCCATGTTCGCGTTGATCCATCGGTGACACCTGCTTCTGCCTTCTCATCAACTCTCATCATGATGTGCCACCATGGCTGACATTGACACGGCAGTGTGAAAGTCACCTTGTGACTACTTGCAGCAAGTGTGCTAGTGGTGCGTGAGGTTGTCCCCTTGCCACACAGCCATGTCACTGACACTGCCTCCTTCCCTCTCACCCCACGTGTGGTCATCATCTCACAAGCTGTCTCGTGTGCACACACACTCACACAAACACACCCACTGCATCACACTCCCTTTCGCTCACGCTCACGCTCACGCTCACGCACACGCACACACACACACGGACAAAGAGACAGACAGACAGACAGACAGACAGACAGACAGATAGAAAGAAGGAGAAAAAGAAGGACACAGGCGCAGACATAGACACAGAGACAGTCACACAGGTGTGGGTGAGGGAGAATTGGCGCCCCTTTCATGCCCACATGGATGTGGGCATGACTTCACAAGCATGTCTCGCCTTCACACCCAAAGCCCAAAGCACTTGGTCGCCCACTTGCAGCCGACTATCCTGCTCATCTGACACAGTGTCACCGATTCACTATGCTATGTCAATGACACCCTCCCCTTCACCTTGGCAAGCAGGATCGCACAAGTTGTCCCATGTTCGCGTTGATCCATCGGTGACACCTGCTTCTGCCTTCTCATCAACTCTCATCATGATGTGCCACCATGGCTGACATTGACACGGCAGTGTGAAAGTCACCTTGTGACTACTTGCAGCAAGTGTGCTAGTGGTGCGTGAGGTTGTCCCCTTGCCACACAGCCATGTCACTGACACTGCCTCCTTCCCTCTCACCCCACGTGTGGTCATCATCTCACAAGCTGTCTCGTGTGCACACACACTCACACAAACACACCCACTGCATCACACTCCCTTTCGCTCACGCTCACGCTCACGCTCACGCACACGCACACACACACACGGACAAGAGACAGACAGACAGACAGACAGACAGACAGACAGATAGAAAGAAGGAGAAAAAGAAGGACACAGGCGCAGACATAGACACAGAGACAGTCACACAGGTGTGGGTGAGGGAGAATTGGCGCCCCTTTCATGCCCACATGGATGTGGGCATGACTTCACAAGCATGTCTCGCCTTCACACCCAAAGCCCAAAGCACTTGGTCGCCCACTTGCAGCCGACTATCCTGCTCATCTGACACAGTGTCACCGATTCACTATGCTATGTCAATGACACCCTCCCCTTCACCTTGGCAAGCAGGATCGCACAAGTTGTCCCATGTTCGCGTTGATCCATCGGTGACACCTGCTTCTGCCTTCTCATCAACTCTCATCATGATGTGCCACCATGGCTGACATTGACACGGCAGTGTGAAAGTCACCTTGTGACTACTTGCAGCAAGTGTGCTAGTGGTGCGTGAGGTTGTCCCCTTGCCACACAGCCATGTCACTGACACTGCCTCCTTCCCTCTCACCCCACGTGTGGTCATCATCTCACAAGCTGTCTCGTGTGCACACACACTCACACAAACACACCCACTGCATCACACTCCCCTTTCGCTCACGCTCACGCTCACGCTCACGCACACGCACACACACACACGGACAAAGAGACAGACAGACAGACAGACAGACAGACAGACAGATAGAAAGAAGGAGAAAAAGAAGGACACAGGCGCAGACATAGACACAGAGACAGTCACACAGGTGTGGGTGAGGGAGAATTGGCGCCCCTTTCATGCCCACATGGATGTGGGCATGACTTCACAAGCATGTCTCGCCTTCACACCCAAAGCCCAAAGCACTTGGTCGCCCACTTGCAGCCGACTATCCTGCTCATCTGACACAGTGTCACCGATTCACTATGCTATGTCAATGACACCCTCCCCTTCACCTTGGCAAGCAGGATCGCACAAGTTGTCCCATGTTCGCGTTGATCCATCGGTGACACCTGCTTCTGCCTTCTCATCAACTCTCATCATGATGTGCCACCATGGCTGACATTGACACGGCAGTGTGAAAGTCACCTTGTGACTACTTGCAGCAAGTGTGCTAGTGGTGCGTGAGGTTGTCCCCTTGCCACACAGCCATGTCACTGACACTGCCTCCTTCCCTCTCACCCCACGTGTGGTCATCATCTCACAAGCTGTCTCGTGTGCACACACACTCACACAAACACACCCACTGCATCACACTCCCTTTCGCTCACGCTCACGCTCACGCTCACGCACACGCACACACACACACGGACAAAGAGACAGACAGACAGACAGACAGACAGACAGACAGATAGAAAGAAGGAGAAAAAGAAGGACACAGGCGCAGACATAGACACAGAGACAGTCACACAGGTGTGGGTGAGGGAGAATTGGCGCCCCTTTCATGCCCACATGGATGTGGGCATGACTTCACAAGCATGTCTCGCCTTCACACCCAAAGCCCAAAGCACTTGGTCGCCCACTTGCAGCCGACTATCCTGCTCATCTGACACAGTGTCACCGATTCACTATGCTATGTCAATGACACCCTCCCCTTCACCTTGGCAAGCAGGATCGCACAAGTTGTCCCATGTTCGCGTTGATCCATCGGTGACACCTGCTTCTGCCTTCTCATCAACTCTCATCATGATGTGCCACCATGGCTGACATTGACACGGCAGTGTGAAAGTCACCTTGTGACTACTTGCAGCAAGTGTGCTAGTGGTGCGTGAGGTTGTCCCCTTGCCACACAGCCATGTCACTGACACTGCCTCCTTCCCTCTCACCCCACGTGTGGTCATCATCTCACAAGCTGTCTCGTGTGCACACACACTCACACAAACACACCCACTGCATCACACTCCCTTTCGCTCACGCTCACGCTCACGCTCACGCACACGCACACACACACACGGACAAAGAGACAGACAGACAGACAGACAGACAGACAGATAGAAAGAAGGAGAAAAAGAAGGACACAGGCGCAGACATAGACACAGAGACAGTCACACAGGTGTGGGTGAGGGAGAATTGGCGCCCCTTTCATGCCCACATGGATGTGGGCATGACTTCACAAGCATGTCTCGCCTTCACACCCAAAGCCCAAAGCACTTGGTCGCCCACTTGCAGCCGACTATCCTGCTCATCTGACACAGTGTCACCGATTCACTATGCTATGTCAATGACACCCTCCCCTTCACCTTGGCAAGCAGGATCGCACAAGTTGTCCCATGTTCGCGTTGATCCATCGGTGACACCTGCTTCTGCCTTCTCATCAACTCTCATCATGATGTGCCACCATGGCTGACATTGACACGGCAGTGTGAAAGTCACCTTGTGACTACTTGCAGCAAGTGTGCTAGTGGTGCGTGAGGTTGTCCCCTTGCCACACAGCCATGTCACTGACACTGCCTCCTTCCCTCTCACCCCACGTGTGGTCATCATCTCACAAGCTGTCTCGTGTGCACACACACTCACACAAACACACCCACTGCATCACACTCCCTTTCGCTCACGCTCACGCTCACGCTCACGCACACGCACACACACACACGGACAAAGAGACAGACAGACAGACAGACAGACAGACAGACAGACAGATAGAAAGAAGGAGAAAAAGAAGGACACAGGCGCAGACATAGACACAGAGACAGTCACACAGGTGTGGGTGAGGGAGAATTGGCGCCCCTTTCATGCCCACATGGATGTGGGCATGACTTCACAAGCATGTCTCGCCTTCACACCCAAAGCCCAAAGCACTTGGTCGCCCACTTGCAGCCGACTATCCTGCTCATCTGACACAGTGTCACCGATTCACTATGCTATGTCAATGACACCCTCCCCTTCACCTTGGCAAGCAGGATCGCACAAGTTGTCCCATGTTCGCGTTGATCCATCGGTGACACCTGCTTCTGCCTTCTCATCAACTCTCATCATGATGTGCCACCATGGCTGACATTGACACGGCAGTGTGAAAGTCACCTTGTGACTACTTGCAGCAAGTGTGCTAGTGGTGCGTGAGGTTGTCCCCTTGCCACACAGCCATGTCACTGACACTGCCTCCTTCCCTCTCACCCCACGTGTGGTCATCATCTCACAAGCTGTCTCGTGTGCACACACACTCACACAAACACACCCACTGCATCACACTCCCTTTCGCTCACGCTCACGCTCACGCTCACGCACACGCACACACACACACGGACAAAGAGACAGACAGACAGACAGACAGACAGACAGACAGATAGAAAGAGGAGAAAAAGAAGGACACAGGCGCAGACATAGACACAGAGACAGTCACACAGGTGTGGGTGAGGGAGAATTGGCGCCCCTTTCATGCCCACATGGATGTGGGCATGACTTCACAAGCATGTCTCGCCTTCACACCCAAAGCCCAAAGCACTTGGTCGCCCACTTGCAGCCGACTATCCTGCTCATCTGACACAGTGTCACCGATTCACTATGCTATGTCAATGACACCCTCCCCTTCACCTTGGCAAGCAGGATCGCACAAGTTGTCCCATGTTCGCGTTGATCCATCGGTGACACCTGCTTCTGCCTTCTCATCAACTCTCATCATGATGTGCCACCATGGCTGACATTGACACGGCAGTGTGAAAGTCACCTTGTGACTACTTGCAGCAAGTGTGCTAGTGGTGCGTGAGGTTGTCCCCTTGCCACACAGCCATGTCACTGACACTGCCTCCTTCCCTCTCACCCCACGTGTGGTCATCATCTCACAAGCTGTCTCGTGTGCACACACACTCACACAAACACACCCACTGCATCACACTCCCTTTCGCTCACGCTCACGCTCACGCTCACGCACACGCACACACACACACGGACACACGGACAGACAGACAGACAGACAGACAGACAGACAGACAGACAGATAGATAGAAAGAAGGAGAAAAAGAAGGACACAGGCGCAGACATAGACACAGAGACAGTCACACAGGTGTGGGTGAGGGAGAATTGGCGCCCCTTTCATGCCCACATGGATGTGGGCATGACTTCACAAGCATGTCTCGCCTTCACACCCAAAGCCCAAAGCACTTGGTCGCCCACTTGCAGCCGACTATCCTGCTCATCTGACACAGTGTCACCGATTCACTATGCTATGTCAATGACACCCTCCCCTTCACCTTGGCAAGCAGGATCGCACAAGTTGTCCCATGTTCGCGTTGATCCATCGGTGACACCTGCTTCTGCCTTCTCATCAACTCTCATCATGATGTGCCACCATGGCTGACATTGACACGGCAGTGTGAAAGTCACCTTGTGACTACTTGCAGCAAGTGTGCTAGTGGTGCGTGAGGTTGTCCCCTTGCCACACAGCCATGTCACTGACACTGCCTCCTTCCCTCTCACCCCACGTGTGGTCATCATCTCACAAGCTGTCTCGTGTGCACACACACTCACACAAACACACCCACTGCATCACACTCCCTTTCGCTCACGCTCACGCTCACGCTCACGCTCACGCACACGCACACACACACACGGACAAAGAGACAGACAGACAGACAGACAGACAGACAGACAGATAGAGAAGAAGGAGAAGAAGAAGGACACAGGCGCAGACATAGACACAGAGACAGTCACACAGGTGTGGGTGAGGGAGAATTGGCGCCCCTTTCATGCCCACATGGATGTGGGCATGACTTCTAAGCATGTCTCGCCTTCACACCCAAAGCCCAAAGCACTTGGTCGCCCACTTGCAGCCGACTATCCTGCTCATCTGACACAGTGTCACCGATTCACTATGCTATGTCAATGACACCCTCCCCTTCACCTTGGCAAGCAGGATCGCACAAGTTGTCCCATGTTCGCGTTGATCCATCGGTGACACCTGCTTCTGCCTTCTCATCAACTCTCATCATGATGTGCCACCATGGCTGACATTGACACGGCAGTGTGAAAGTCACCTTGTGACTACTTGCAGCAAGTGTGCTAGTGGTGCGTGAGGTTGTCCCCTTGCCACACAGCCATGTCACTGACACTGCCTCCTTCCCTCTCACCCCACGTGTGGTCATCATCTCACAAGCTGTCTCGTGTGCACACACACTCACACAAACACACCCACTGCATCACACTCCCTTTCGCTCACGCTCACGCTCACGCTCACGCACACGCACACACACACACGGACAAAGAGACAGACAGACAGACAGACAGACAGACAGACAGATAGAAAGAAGGAGAAAAAGAAGGACACAGGCGCAGACACAGACACAGACACAGACACAGAGACAGTCACACAGGTGTGGGTGAGGGAGAATTGGCGCCCCTTTCATGCCCACATGGATGTGGGCATGACTTCTAAGCATGTCTCGCCTTCACACCCAAAGCCCAAAGCACTTGGTCGCCCACTTGCAGCCGACTATCCTGCTCATCTGACACAGTGTCACCGATTCACTATGCTATGTCAATGACACCCTCCCCTTCACCTTGGCAAGCAGGATCGCACAAGTTGTCCCATGTTCGCGTTGATCCATCGGTGACACCTGCTTCTGCCTTCTCATCAACTCTCATCATGATGTGCCACCATGGCTGACATTGACACGGCAGTGTGAAAGTCACCTTGTGACTACTTGCAGCAAGTGTGCTAGTGGTGCGTGAGGTTGTCCCCTTGCCACACAGCCATGTCACTGACACTGCCTCCTTCCCTCTCACCCCACGTGTGGTCATCATCTCACAAGCTGTCTCGTGTGCACACACACTCACACAAACACACCCACTGCATCACACTCCCTTTCGCTCACGCTCACGCTCACGCTCACGCTCACGCACACACACACACACACACGGACAGACAGACAGACAGACAGACAGACAGACAGACAGATAGATAGAAAGAAGGAGAAAAAGAAGGACACAGGCGCAGCAGACACAGACACAGACACAGACACAGAGACAGTCACACAGGTGTGGGTGAGGGAGAATTGGCGCCCCTTTCATGCCCACATGGATGTGGGCATGACTTCACAAGCATGTCTCGCCTTCACACCCAAAGCCCAAAGCACTTGGTCGCCCACTTGCAGCCGACTATCCTGCTCATCTGACACAGTGTCACCGATTCACTATGCTATGTCAATGACACCCTCCCCTTCACCTTGGCAAGCAGGATCGCACAAGTTGTCCCATGTTCGCGTTGATCCATCGGTGACACCTGCTTCTGCCTTCTCATCAACTCTCATCATGATGTGCCACCATGGCTGACATTGACACGGCAGTGTGAAAGTCACCTTGTGACTACTTGCAGCAAGTGTGCTAGTGGTGCGTGAGGTTGTCCCCCTTGCCACACAGCCATGTCACTGACACTGCCTCCTTCCCTCTCACCCCACGTGTGGTCATCATCTCACAAGCTGTCTCGTGTGCACACACACTCACACAAACACACCCACTGCATCACACTCCCTTTCGCTCACGCTCACGCTCACGCTCACGCACACACACACACACACACACGGACAAAGAGACAGACAGACAGACAGACAGACAGACAGACAGATAGATAGATAGAAGGAGAAAAAGAAGGACACAGCGCAGCAGACACAGACACAGACACAGACACAGAGACAGTCACACAGGTGTGGGTGAGGAGAATTGGCGCCCCTTTCATGCCCACATGGATGTGGGCATGACTTCTAAGCATGTCTCGCCTTCACACCCAAAGCCCAAAGCACTTGGTCGCCCACTTGCAGCCGACTATCCTGCTCATCTGACACAGTGTCACCGATTCACTATGCTATGTCAATGACACCCTCCCCTTCACCTTGGCAAGCAGGATCGCACAAGTTGTCCCATGTTCGCGTTGATCCATCGGTGACACCTGCTTCTGCCTTCTCATCAACTCTCATCATGATGTGCCACCATGGCTGACATTGACACGGCAGTGTGAAAGTCACCTTGTGACTACTTGCAGCAAGTGTGCTAGTGGTGCGTGAGGTTGTCCCCTTGCCACACAGCCATGTCACTGACACTGCCTCCTTCCTCTCACCCCACGTGTGGTCATCATCTCACAAGCTGTCTCGTGTGCACACACACTCACACAAACACACCCACTGCATCACACTCCCTTTCGCTCACGCTCACGCTCACGCTCACGCACACACACACACACACACACGGACAAAGAGACAGACAGACAGACAGACAGACAGACAGACAGATAGATAGAAAGAAGGAGAAAAAGAAGGACACAGGCGCAGACACACAGACACAGACACAGACACAGAGACAGTCACACAGGTGTGGGTGAGGGAGAATTGGCGCCCCTTTCATGCCCACATGGATGTGGGCATGACTTCTAAGCATGTCTCGCCTTCACACCCAAAGCCCAAAGCACTTGGTCGCCCACTTGCAGCCGACTATCCTGCTCATCTGACACAGTGTCACCGATTCACTATGCTATGTCAATGACACCCTCCCCTTCACCTTGGCAAGCAGGATCGCACAAGTTGTCCCATGTTCGCGTTGATCCATCGGTGACACCTGCTTCTGCCTTCTCATCAACTCTCATCATGATGTGCCACCATGGCTGACATTGACACGGCAGTGTGAAAGTCACCTTGTGACTACTTGCAGCAAGTGTGCTAGTGGTGCGTGAGGTTGTCCCCTTGCCACACAGCCATGTCACTGACACTGCCTCCTTCCCTCTCACCCCACGTGTGGTCATCATCTCACAAGCTGTCTCGTGTGCACACACACTCACACAAACACACCCACTGCATCACACTCCCTTTCGCTCACGCTCACGCTCACGCTCACGCACACACACACACACACGGACAAAAGAGACAGACAGACAGACAGACAGACAGACAGACAGATAGATAGATAGAAGGAGAAAAAGGACACAGGACACAGACACAGACACAGACACAGACACAGACACAGAGACAGTCACACAGGTGTGGGTGAGGGAGAATTGGCGCCCCTTTCATGCCCACATGGATGTGGGCATGACTTCACAAGCATGTCTCGCCTTCACACCCAAAGCCCAAAGCACTTGGTCGCCCACTTGCAGCCGACTATCCTGCTCATCTGACACAGTGTCACCGATTCACTATGCTATGTCAATGACACCCTCCCCTTCACCTTGGCAAGCAGGATCGCACAAGTTGTCCCATGTTCGCGTTGATCCATCGGTGACACCTGCTTCTGCCTTCTCATCAACTCTCATCATGATGTGCCACCATGGCTGACATTGACACGGCAGTGTGAAAGTCACCTTGTGACTACTTGCAGCAAGTGTGCTAGTGGTGCGTGAGGTTGTCCCCTTGCCACACAGCCATGTCACTGACACTGCCTCCTTCCCTCTCACCCCACGTGTGGTCATCATCTCACAAGCTGTCTCGTGTGCACACACACTCACACAAACACACCCACTGCATCACACTCCCTTTCGCTCACGCTCACGCTCACGCTCACGCACACGCACACACACACACGGACAAAGAGACAGACAGACAGACAGACAGACAGACAGACAGATAGATAGATAGAAGGAGAAGAAGGACACAGAAGACACAGACACAGACACAGACACAGACACAGACACAGAGACAGTCACACAGGTGTGGGTGAGGGAGAATTGGCGCCCCTTTCATGCCCACATGGATGTGGGCATGACTTCTAAGCATGTCTCGCCTTCACACCCAAAGCCCAAAGCACTTGGTCGCCCACTTGCAGCCGACTATCCTGCTCATCTGACACAGTGTCACCGATTCACTATGCTATGTCAATGACACCCTCCCCCTTCACCTTGGCAAACAGGATCGCACAAGTTGTCCCATGTTCGCGTTGATCCATCGGTGACACCTGCTTCTGCCTTCTCATCAACTCTCATCATGATGTGCCACCATGGCTGACATTGACACGGCAGTGTGAAAGTCACCTTGTGACTACTTGCAGCAAGTGTGCTAGTGGTGCGTGAGGTTGTCCCCTTGCCACACAGCCATGTCACTGACACTGCCTCCTTCCCTCTCACCCCACGTGTGGTCATCATCTCACAAGCTGTCTCGTGTGCACACACACTCACACAAACACACCCACTGCATCACACTCCCTTTCGCTCACGCTCACGCTCACGCTCACGCACACGCACACACACACACGGACAAAGAGACAGACAGACAGACAGACAGACAGACAGACAGACAGATAGATAGAAAGAAGGAGAAAAAGAAGGACACAGGCGCAGACACAGACACAGACACAGACACAGACACAGAGACAGTCACACAGGTGTGGGTGAGGGAGAATTGGCGCCCCTTTCATGCCCACATGGATGTGGGCATGACTTCTAAGCATGTCTCGCCTTCACACCCAAAGCCCAAAGCACTTGGTCGCCCACTTGCAGCCGACTATCCTGCTCATCTGACACAGTGTCACCGATTCACTATGCTATGTCAATGACACCCTCCCCTTCACCTTGGCAAGCAGGATCGCACAAGTTGTCCCATGTTCGCGTTGATCCATCGGTGACACCTGCTTCTGCCTTCTCATCAACTCTCATCATGATGTGCCACCATGGCTGACATTGACACGGCAGTGTGAAAGTCACCTTGTGACTACTTGCAGCAAGTGTGCTAGTGGTGCGTGAGGTTGTCCCCTTGCCACACAGCCATGTCACTGACACTGCCTCCTTCCCTCTCACCCCACGTGTGGTCATCATCTCACAAGCTGTCTCGTGTGCACACACACTCACACAAACACACCCACTGCATCACACTCCCTTTCGCTCACGCTCACGCTCACGCTCACGCACACGCACACACACACACGGACAAAGAGACAGACAGACAGACAGACAGACAGACAGATAGATAGATAGATAGAAGGAGAAAAAGAAGGACACAGGCGCAGACACAGACACAGACACAGACACAGACACAGAGACAGTCACACAGGTGTGGGTGAGGAGAATTGGCGCCCCTTTCATGCCCACATGGATGTGGGCATGACTTCTAAGCATGTCTCGCCTTCACACCCAAAGCCCAAAGCACTTGGTCGCCCACTTGCAGCCGACTATCCTGCTCATCTGACACAGTGTCACCGATTCACTATGCTATGTCAATGACACCCTCCCCTTCACCTTGGCAAGCAGGATCGCACAAGTTGTCCCATGTTCGCGTTGATCCATCGGTGACACCTGCTTCTGCCTTCTCATCAACTCTCATCATGATGTGCCACCATGGCTGACATTGACACGGCAGTGTGAAAGTCACCTTGTGACTACTTGCAGCAAGTGTGCTAGTGGTGCGTGAGGTTGTCCCCTTGCCACACAGCCATGTCACTGACACTGCCTCCTTCCCTCTCACCCCACGTGTGGTCATCATCTCACAAGCTGTCTCGTGTGCACACACACTCACACAAACACACCCACTGCATCACACTCCCTTTCGCTCACGCTCACGCTCACGCTCACGCACACGCACACACACACACGGACAAAGAGACAGACAGACAGACAGACAGACAGACAGATAGATAGATAGAAGGAGAAAAAGAAGGACACAGACACAGACACAGACACAGACACAGACACAGAGACAGTCACACAGGTGTGGGTGAGGAGAATTGGCGCCCCTTTCATGCCCACATGGATGTGGGCATGACTTCTAAGCATGTCTCGCCTTCACACCCAAAGCCCAAAGCACTTGGTCGCCCACTTGCAGCCGACTATCCTGCTCATCTGACACAGTGTCACCGATTCACTATGCTATGTCAATGACACCCTCCCCTTCACCTTGGCAAGCAGGATCGCACAAGTTGTCCCATGTTCGCGTTGATCCATCGGTGACACCTGCTTCTGCCTTCTCATCAACTCTCATCATGATGTGCCACCATGGCTGACATTGACACGGCAGTGTGAAAGTCACCTTGTGACTACTTGCAGCAAGTGTGCTAGTGGTGCGTGAGGTTGTCCCCTTGCCACACAGCCATGTCACTGACACTGCCTCCTTCCCTCTCACCCCACGTGTGGTCATCATCTCACAAGCTGTCTCGTGTGCACACACACTCACACAAACACACCCACTGCATCACACTCCCTTTCGCTCACGCTCACGCTCACGCTCACGCACACGCACACACACACACGGACAAAGACAGACAGACAGACAGACAGACAGACAGACAGACAGATAGATAGATAGAAGGAGAAAAAGAAGGACACAGGCGCAGACACAGACACAGACACAGACACAGAGACAGTCACACAGGTGTGGGTGAGGGAGAATTGGCGCCCCTTTCATGCCCACATGGATGTGGGCATGACTTCACAAGCATGTCTCGCCTTCACACCCAAAGCCCAAAGCACTTGGTCGCCCACTTGCAGCCGACTATCCTGCTCATCTGACACAGTGTCACCGATTCACTATGCTATGTCAATGACACCCTCCCCTTCACCTTGGCAAGCAGGATCGCACAAGTTGTCCCATGTTCGCGTTGATCCATCGGTGACACCTGCTTCTGCCTTCTCATCAACTCTCATCATGATGTGCCACCATGGCTGACATTGACACGGCAGTGTGAAAGTCACCTTGTGACTACTTGCAGCAAGTGTGCTAGTGGTGCGTGAGGTTGTCCCCTTGCCACACAGCCATGTCACTGACACTGCCTCCTTCCCTCTCACCCCACGTGTGGTCATCATCTCACAAGCTGTCTCGTGTGCACACACACTCACACAAACACACCCACTGCATCACACTCCCTTTCGCTCACGCTCACGCTCACGCTCACGCACACGCACACACACACACGGACAAAAGAGACAGACAGACAGACAGACAGACAGACAGACAGATAGATAGATAGAAGGAGAAAAAGAAGGACACAGGCGCAGACACAGACACAGACACAGACACAGACACAGAGACAGTCACACAGGTGTGGGTGAGGGAGAATTGGCGCCCCTTTCATGCCCACATGGATGTGGGCATGACTTCTAAGCATGTCTCGCCTTCACACCCAAAGCCCAAAGCACTTGGTCGCCCACTTGCAGCCGACTATCCTGCTCATCTGACACAGTGTCACCGATTCACTATGCTATGTCAATGACACCCTCCCCTTCACCTTGGCAAGCAGGATCGCACAAGTTGTCCCATGTTCGCGTTGATCCATCGGTGACACCTGCTTCTGCCTTCTCATCAACTCTCATCATGATGTGCCACCATGGCTGACATTGACACGGCAGTGTGAAAGTCACCTTGTGACTACTTGCAGCAAGTGTGCTAGTGGTGCGTGAGGTTGTCCCCTTGCCACACAGCCATGTCACTGACACTGCCTCCTTCCCTCTCACCCCACGTGTGGTCATCATCTCACAAGCTGTCTCGTGTGCACACACACTCACACAAACACACCCACTGCATCACACTCCCTTTCGCTCACGCTCACGCTCACGCTCACGCACACACACACACACACGGAAAGAGACAGACAGACAGACAGACAGACAGACAGACAGATAGATAGATAGATAGAAGAAGGAGAAAAAGAAGGACACAGCGCGCAGACACAGACACAGACACAGACACAGAGACAGTCACACAGGTGTGGGTGAGGGAGAATTGGCGCCCCTTTCATGCCCACATGGATGTGGGCATGACTTCACAAGCATGTCTCGCCTTCACACCCAAAGCCCAAAGCACTTGGTCGCCCACTTGCAGCCGACTATCCTGCTCATCTGACACAGTGTCACCGATTCACTATGCTATGTCAATGACACCCTCCCCTTCACCTTGGCAAGCAGGATCGCACAAGTTGTCCCATGTTCGCGTTGATCCATCGGTGACACCTGCTTCTGCCTTCTCATCAACTCTCATCATGATGTGCCACCATGGCTGACATTGACACGGCAGTGTGAAAGTCACCTTGTGACTACTTGCAGCAAGTGTGCTAGTGGTGCGTGAGGTTGTCCCCTTGCCACACAGCCATGTCACTGACACTGCCTCCTTCCCTCTCACCCCACGTGTGGTCATCATCTCACAAGCTGTCTCGTGTGCACACACACTCACACAAACACACCCACTGCATCACACTCCCTTTCGCTCACGCTCACGCTCACGCTCACGCACACGCACACACACACACGGACAAAGACAGACAGACAGACAGACAGACAGACAGATAGATAGATAGAGAAGAAGGAAGAAAAAGAAGGACACAGGCGCAGACACAGACACAGACACAGACACAGAGACAGTCACACAGGTGTGGGTGAGGGAGAATTGGCGCCCCTTTCATGCCCACATGGATGTGGGCATGACTTCTAAGCATGTCTCGCCTTCACACCCAAAGCCCAAAGCACTTGGTCGCCCACTTGCAGCCGACTATCCTGCTCATCTGACACAGTGTCACCGATTCACTATGCTATGTCAATGACACCCTCCCCTTCACCTTGGCAAGCAGGATCGCACAAGTTGTCCCATGTTCGCGTTGATCCATCGGTGACACCTGCTTCTGCCTTCTCATCAACTCTCATCATGATGTGCCACCATGGCTGACATTGACACGGCAGTGTGAAAGTCACCTTGTGACTACTTGCAGCAAGTGTGCTAGTGGTGCGTGAGGTTGTCCCCTTGCCACACAGCCATGTCACTGACACTGCCTCCTTCCCTCTCACCCCACGTGTGGTCATCATCTCACAAGCTGTCTCGTGTGCACACACACTCACACAAACACACCCACTGCATCACACTCCCTTTCGCTCACGCTCACGCTCACGCTCACGCACACGCACACACACACACGGACAAAGGACAGACAGACAGACAGACAGACAGACAGACAGACAGATAGATAGAAAGAAGGAGGAGAAAAAGAAGGACACAGGCGCAGACACAGACACAGACACAGACACAGACACAGAGACAGTCACACAGGTGTGGGTGAGGGAGAATTGGCGCCCCTTTCATGCCCACATGGATGTGGGCATGACTTCTAAGCATGTCTCGCCTTCACACCCAAAGCCCAAAGCACTTGGTCGCCCACTTGCAGCCGACTATCCTGCTCATCTGACACAGTGTCACCGATTCACTATGCTATGTCAATGACACCCTCCCCTTCACCTTGGCAAGCAGGATCGCACAAGTTGTCCCATGTTCGCGTTGATCCATCGGTGACACCTGCTTCTGCCTTCTCATCAACTCTCATCATGATGTGCCACCATGGCTGACATTGACACGGCAGTGTGAAAGTCACCTTGTGACTACTTGCAGCAAGTGTGCTAGTGGTGCGTGAGGTTGTCCCCTTGCCACACAGCCATGTCACTGACACTGCCTCCTTCCCTCTCACCCCACGTGTGGTCATCATCTCACAAGCTGTCTCGTGTGCACACACACTCACACAAACACACCCACTGCATCACACTCCCTTTCGCTCACGCTCACGCTCACGCTCACGCACACGCACACACACACACGGACAAAAGACAGACAGACAGACAGACAGACAGACAGACAGATAGATAGAAAGAAGGAGAAAAAAGAAGGACACAGGCAGCAGACACAGACACAGACACAGACACAGACACAGAGACAGTCACACAGGTGTGGGTGAGGAGAATTGGCGCCCCTTTCATGCCCACATGGATGTGGGCATGACTTCACAAGCATGTCTCGCCTTCACACCCAAAGCCCAAAGCACTTGGTCGCCCACTTGCAGCCGACTATCCTGCTCATCTGACACAGTGTCACCGATTCACTATGCTATGTCAATGACACCCTCCCCTTCACCTTGGCAAGCAGGATCGCACAAGTTGTCCCATGTTCGCGTTGATCCATCGGTGACACCTGCTTCTGCCTTCTCATCAACTCTCATCATGATGTGCCACCATGGCTGACATTGACACGGCAGTGTGAAAGTCACCTTGTGACTACTTGCAGCAAGTGTGCTAGTGGTGCGTGAGGTTGTCCCCTTGCCACACAGCCATGTCACTGACACTGCCTCCTTCCCTCTCACCCCACGTGTGGTCATCATCTCACAAGCTGTCTCGTGTGCACACACACTCACACAAACACACCCACTGCATCACACTCCCTTTCGCTCACGCTCACGCTCACGCTCACGCACACGCACACACACACACGGAAAAAGAGACAGACAGACAGACAGACAGACAGACAGATAGATAGAAAGAAGGAGAAAAAGAAGGACACAGGCGCAGACACAGACACAGACACAGACACAGACACAGAGACAGTCACACAGGTGTGGGTGAGGGAGAATTGGCGCCCCTTTCATGCCCACATGGATGTGGGCATGACTTCTAAGCATGTCTCGCCTTCACACCCAAAGCCCAAAGCACTTGGTCGCCCACTTGCAGCCGACTATCCTGCTCATCTGACACAGTGTCACCGATTCACTATGCTATGTCAATGACACCCTCCCCTTCACCTTGGCAAGCAGGATCGCACAAGTTGTCCCATGTTCGCGTTGATCCATCGGTGACACCTGCTTCTGCCTTCTCATCAACTCTCATCATGATGTGCCACCATGGCTGACATTGACACGGCAGTGTGAAAGTCACCTTGTGACTACTTGCAGCAAGTGTGCTAGTGGTGCGTGAGGTTGTCCCCTTGCCACACAGCCATGTCACTGACACTGCCTCCTTCCCTCTCACCCCACGTGTGGTCATCATCTCACAAGCTGTCTCGTGTGCACACACACTCACACAAACACACCCACTGCATCACACTCCCTTTCGCTCACGCTCACGCTCACGCTCACGCACACGCACACACACACGGACAAGAGACAGACAGACAGACAGACAGACAGACAGACAGACAGATAGATAGAAAGAAGGAGAAAAAGAAGGACACAGGCGCAGACACAGACACAGACACAGACACAGACACAGAGACAGTCACACAGGTGTGGGTGAGGGAGAATTGGCGCCCCTTTCATGCCCACATGGATGTGGGCATGACTTCACAAGCATGTCTCGCCTTCACACCCAAAGCCCAAAGCACTTGGTCGCCCACTTGCAGCCGACTATCCTGCTCATCTGACACAGTGTCACCGATTCACTATGCTATGTCAATGACACCCTCCCCTTCACCTTGGCAAGCAGGATCGCACAAGTTGTCCCATGTTCGCGTTGATCCATCGGTGACACCTGCTTCTGCCTTCTCATCAACTCTCATCATGATGTGCCACCATGGCTGACATTGACACGGCAGTGTGAAAGTCACCTTGTGACTACTTGCAGCAAGTGTGCTAGTGGTGCGTGAGGTTGTCCCCTTGCCACACAGCCATGTCACTGACACTGCCTCCTTCCCTCTCACCCCACGTGTGGTCATCATCTCACAAGCTGTCTCGTGTGCACACACACTCACACAAACACACCCACTGCATCACACTCCCTTTCGCTCACGCTCACGCTCACGCTCACGCACACGCACACACACACACGGACAAAGAGACAGACAGACAGACAGACAGACAGACAGATAGATAGAAAGAAGGAGAAAAAGAAGGACACAGGCGCAGACACAGACACAGACACAGACACAGACACAGAGACAGTCACACAGGTGTGGGTGAGGGAGAATTGGCGCCCCTTTCATGCCCACATGGATGTGGGCATGACTTCTAAGCATGTCTCGCCTTCACACCCAAAGCCCAAAGCACTTGGTCGCCCACTTGCAGCCGACTATCCTGCTCATCTGACACAGTGTCACCGATTCACTATGCTATGTCAATGACACCCTCCCCTTCACCTTGGCAAGCAGGATCGCACAAGTTGTCCCATGTTCGCGTTGATCCATCGGTGACACCTGCTTCTGCCTTCTCATCAACTCTCATCATGATGTGCCACCATGGCTGACATTGACACGGCAGTGTGAAAGTCACCTTGTGACTACTTGCAGCAAGTGTGCTAGTGGTGCGTGAGGTTGTCCCCTTGCCACACAGCCATGTCACTGACACTGCCTCCTTCCCTCTCACCCCACGTGTGGTCATCATCTCACAAGCTGTCTCGTGTGCACACACACTCACACAAACACACCCACTGCATCACACTCCCTTTCGCTCACGCTCACGCTCACGCTCACGCACACGCACACACACACACGGACAAAGAGACAGACAGACAGACAGACAGACAGACAGATAGATAGAAAGAAGGAGAAAAAGAAGGACACAGGCGCAGACACAGACACAGACACAGACACAGACACAGAGACAGTCACACAGGTGTGGGTGAGGGAGAATTGGCGCCCCTTTCATGCCCACATGGATGTGGGCATGACTTCTAAGCATGTCTCGCCTTCACACCCAAAGCCCAAAGCACTTGGTCGCCCACTTGCAGCCGACTATCCTGCTCATCTGACACAGTGTCACCGATTCACTATGCTATGTCAATGACACCCTCCCCTTCACCTTGGCAAGCAGGATCGCACAAGTTGTCCCATGTTCGCGTTGATCCATCGGTGACACCTGCTTCTGCCTTCTCATCAACTCTCATCATGATGTGCCACCATGGCTGACATTGACACGGCAGTGTGAAAGTCACCTTGTGACTACTTGCAGCAAGTGTGCTAGTGGTGCGTGAGGTTGTCCCCTTGCCACACAGCCATGTCACTGACACTGCCTCCTTCCCTCTCACCCCACGTGTGGTCATCATCTCACAAGCTGTCTCGTGTGCACACACACTCACACAAACACACCCACTGCATCACACTCCCTTTCGCTCACGCTCACGCTCACGCTCACGCACACGCACACACACACACGGACAAAGAGACAGACAGACAGACAGACAGACAGACAGATAGATAGAAAGAAGGAGAAAAAGAAGGACACAGGGCGCAGACACAGACACAGACACAGACACAGACACAGAGACAGTCACACAGGTGTGGGTGAGGGAGAATTGGCGCCCCTTTCATGCCCACATGGATGTGGGCATGACTTCTAAGCATGTCTCGCCTTCACACCCAAAGCCCAAAGCACTTGGTCGCCCACTTGCAGCCGACTATCCTGCTCATCTGACACAGTGTCACCGATTCACTATGCTATGTCAATGACACCCTCCCCTTCACCTTGGCAAGCAGGATCGCACAAGTTGTCCCATGTTCGCGTTGATCCATCGGTGACACCTGCTTCTGCCTTCTCATCAACTCTCATCATGATGTGCCACCATGGCTGACATTGACACGGCAGTGTGAAAGTCACCTTGTGACTACTTGCAGCAAGTGTGCTAGTGGTGCGTGAGGTTGTCCCCTTGCCACACAGCCATGTCACTGACACTGCCTCCTTCCCTCTCACCCCACGTGTGGTCATCATCTCACAAGCTGTCTCGTGTGCACACACACTCACACAAACACACCCACTGCATCACACTCCCTTTCGCTCACGCTCACGCTCACGCTCACGCACACACACACACGGACAAAGAGACAGACAGACAGACAGACAGACAGACAGACAGATAGATAGAAAGAAGGAGAAAAAGAAGGACACAGGCGCAGACACAGACACAGACACAGACACAGAGACAGTCACACAGGTGTGGGTGAGGGAGAATTGGCGCCCCTTTCATGCCCACATGGATGTGGGCATGACTTCTAAGCATGTCTCGCCTTCACACCCAAAGCCCAAAGCACTTGGTCGCCCACTTGCAGCCGACTATCCTGCTCATCTGACACAGTGTCACCGATTCACTATGCTATGTCAATGACACCCTCCCCTTCACCTTGGCAAGCAGGATCGCACAAGTTGTCCCATGTTCGCGTTGATCCATCGGTGACACCTGCTTCTGCCTTCTCATCAACTCTCATCATGATGTGCCACCATGGCTGACATTGACACGGCAGTGTGAAAGTCACCTTGTGACTACTTGCAGCAAGTGTGCTAGTGGTGCGTGAGGTTGTCCCCTTGCCACACAGCCATGTCACTGACACTGCCTCCTTCCCTCTCACCCCACGTGTGGTCATCATCTCACAAGCTGTCTCGTGTGCACACACACTCACACAAACACACCCACTGCATCACACTCCCTTTCGCTCGCTCACGCTCACGCTCACGCACACGCACACACACACACGGACAAAGAGAGACAGACAGACAGACAGACAGACAGACAGATAGATAGAAAGAAGGAGAAAAAGAAGGACACAGGCGCAGACACAGACACAGACACAGACACAGACACAGAGACAGTCACACAGGTGTGGGTGAGGGAGAATTGGCGCCCCTTTCATGCCCACATGGATGTGGGCATGACTTCACAAGCATGTCTCGCCTTCACACCCAAAGCCCAAAGCACTTGGTCGCCCACTTGCAGCCGACTATCCTGCTCATCTGACACAGTGTCACCGATTCACTATGCTATGTCAATGACACCCTCCCCTTCACCTTGGCAAGCAGGATCGCACAAGTTGTCCCATGTTCGCGTTGATCCATCGGTGACACCTGCTTCTGCCTTCTCATCAACTCTCATCATGATGTGCCACCATGGCTGACATTGACACGGCAGTGTGAAAGTCACCTTGTGACTACTTGCAGCAAGTGTGCTAGTGGTGCGTGAGGTTGTCCCCTTGCCACACAGCCATGTCACTGACACTGCCTCCTTCCCTCTCACCCCACGTGTGGTCATCATCTCACAAGCTGTCTCGTGTGCACACACACTCACACAAACACACCCACTGCATCACACTCCCTTTCGCTCACGCTCACGCTCACGCACACGCACACACACACACGGACAAAGAGACAGACAGACAGACAGACAGACAGACAGATAGATAGAAGAAGGAGAAAAAGAAGGACACAGGCGCAGACACAGACACAGACACAGACACAGACACAGAGACAGTCACACAGGTGTGGGTGAGGGAGAATTGGCGCCCCTTTCATGCCCACATGGATGTGGGCATGACTTCTAAGCATGTCTCGCCTTCACACCCAAAGCCCAAAGCACTTGGTCGCCCACTTGCAGCCGACTCTCCTGCTCATCTGACACAGTGTCACCGATTCACTATGCTATGTCAATGACACCCTCCCCTTCACCTTGGCAAGCAGGATCGCACAAGTTGTCCCATGTTCGCGTTGATCCATCGGTGACACCTGCTTCTGCCTTCTCATCAACTCTCATCATGATGTGCCACCATGGCTGACATTGACACGGCAGTGTGAAAGTCACCTTGTGACTACTTGCAGCAAGTGTGCTAGTGGTGCGTGAGGTTGTCCCCTTGCCACACAGCCATGTCACTGACACTGCCTCCTTCCCTCTCACCCCACGTGTGGTCATCATCTCACAAGCTGTCTCGTGTGCACACACACTCACACAAACACACCCACTGCATCACACTCCCTTTCGCTCACGCTCACGCTCACGCACACGCACGCACACACACACACGGAAAAAAGACAGACAGACAGACAGACAGACAGACAGATAGATAGAAAGAAGGAGAAAAAGAAGGACACAGGCGCAGACACAGACACAGACACAGACACAGACACAGAGACAGTCACACAGGTGTGGGTGAGGGAGAATTGGCGCCCCTTTCATGCCCACATGGATGTGGGCATGACTTCTAAGCATGTCTCGCCTTCACACCCAAAGCCCAAAGCACTTGGTCGCCCACTTGCAGCCGACTCTCCTGCTCATCTGACACAGTGTCACCGATTCACTATGCTATGTCAATGACACCCTCCCCTTCACCTTGGCAAGCAGGATCCGCACAAGTTGTCCCATGTTCGCGTTGATCCATCGGTGACACCTGCTTCTGCCTTCTCATCAACTCTCATCATGATGTGCCACCATGGCTGACATTGACACGGCAGTGTGAAAGTCACCTTGTGACTACTTGCAGCAAGTGTGCTAGTGGTGCGTGAGGTTGTCCCCTTGCCACACAGCCATGTCACTGACACTGCCTCCTTCCCTCTCACCCCACGTGTGGTCATCATCTCACAAGCTGTCTCGTGTGCACACACACTCACACACAAACACACCCACTGCATCACACTCCCTTTCGCTCACGCTCACGCTCACGCTCACGCACACGCACACACACACACGGAAAAAGAGACAGACAGACAGACAGACAGACAGACAGATAGATAGAAGAAGGAAAAAAGAAGGACACAGGCGCAGACACAGACACAGACACAGACACAGACACAGAGACAGTCACACAGGTGTGGGTGAGGGAGAATTGGCGCCTTTCATGCCCACATGGATGTGGGCATGACTTCACAAGCATGTCTCGCCTTCACCCAAAGCCCAAAGCACTTGGTCGCCCACTTGCAGCCGACTCTCCTGCTCATCTGACACAGTGTCACCGATTCACTATGCTATGTCAATGACACCCTCCCCTTCACCTTGGCAAGCAGGATCGCACAAGTTGTCCCATGTTCGCGTTGATCCATCGGTGACACCTGCTTCTGCCTTCTCATCAACTCTCATCATGATGTGCCACCATGGCTGACATTGACACGGCAGTGTGAAAGTCACCTTGTGACTACTTGCAGCAAGTGTGCTAGTGGTGCGTGAGGTTGTCCCCTTGCCACACAGCCATGTCACTGACACTGCCTCCTTCCCTCTCACCCCACGTGTGGTCATCATCTCACAAGCTGTCTCGTGTGCACACACACTCACACAAACACACCCACTGCATCACACTCCCTTTCGCTCACGCTCACGCTCACGCTCACGCACACGCACACACACACACGGAAAAAGAGACAGACAGACAGACAGACAGACAGACAGACAGACAGATAGATAGAGAAGGAGAAAAAGAAGGACACAGGCGCAGACACAGACACAGACACAGACACAGACACAGAGACAGTCACACAGGTGTGGGTGAGGGAGAATTGGCGCCCCTTTCATGCCCACATGGATGTGGGCATGACTTCTAAGCATGTCTCGCCTTCACACCCAAAGCCCAAAGCACTTGGTCGCCCACTTGCAGCCGACTATCCTGCTCATCTGACACAGTGTCACCGATTCACTATGCTATGTCAATGACACCCTCCCTTCACCTTGGCAAGCAGGATCGCACAAGTTGTCCCATGTTCGCGTTGATCCATCGGTGACACCTGCTTCTGCCTTCTCATCAACTCTCATCATGATGTGCCACCATGGCTGACATTGACACGGCAGTGTGAAAGTCACCTTGTGACTACTTGCAGCAAGTGTGCTAGTGTGGTGCGTGAGGTTGTCCCCTTGCCACACAGCCATGTCACTGACACTGCCTCCTTCCCTCTCACCCCACGTGTGGTCATCATCTCACAAGCTGTCTCGTGTGCACACACACTCACACAAACACACCCACTGCATCACACTCCCTTTCGCTCACGCTCACGCTCACGCTCACGCACACGCACACACACACACGGAAAAAGAGACAGACAGACAGACAGACAGACAGATAGATAGAAGAAGGAGAAAAAGAAGGACACAGGCGCAGACACAGACACAGACACAGACACAGACACAGAGACAGTCACACAGCGGGTGTGGGTGAGGGAGAATTGGCGCCCCTTTCATGCCCACATGGATGTGGGCATGACTTCCTAACATGTCTCGCCTTCACACCCAAAGCCCAAAGCACTTGGTCGCCCACTTGCAGCCGACTCTCCCTGCTCATCTGACACAGTGTCACCGATTCACTATCAGCTATGTCAATGACACCCTCCCCTTTACCTTGGCAAGCAGGATCGCACAAGTTGTCCCATGTTCGCGTTGATCCATCGGTGACACCTGCTTCTGCCTTCTCATCAACTCTCATCATGATGTGCCACCATGGCTGACATTGACACGGCAGTGTGAAAGTCACCTTGTGACTACTTGCAGCAAGTGTGCTAGTGGTGCGTGAGGTTGTCCCCTTGCCACACAGCCATGTCACTGACACTGCCTCCTTCCCTCTCACCCCACGTGTGGTCATCATCTCACAAGCTGTCTCGTGTGCACACACACTCACACAAACACACCCACTGCATCACACTCCCTTTCGCTCACGCTCACGCTCACGCTCACGCACACGCACACACACACACGGAAAAAGAGACAGACAGACAGACAGACAGACAGACAGATAGATAGAAGAAGGAGAAAAAGAAGGACACAGACGCAGACACAGACACAGACACAGACACAGACACAGAGACAGTCACACAGGTGTGGGTGAGGGGAGGAGGCGCCCCTTTCATGCCCACATGGATGTGGGCATGACTTCTAAGCATGTCTCGCCTTCACACCCAAAGCCCAAAGCACTTGGTCGCCCACTTGCAGCCGACTCTCCTGCTCATCTGACACAGTGTCACCGATTCACTATGCTATGTCAATGACACCCTCCCCTTCACCTTGGCAAACAGGATCGCACAAGTTGTCCCATGTTCGCGTTGATCCATCGGTGACACCTGCTTCTGCCTTCTCATCAACTCTCATCATGATGTGCCACCATGGCTGACATTGACACGGCAGTGTGAAAGTCACCAGCCAGGCTACTTGCAACAAGTGTGCTAGTGGTGCGTGAGGTTGTCTATTGCCACACAGTAACTGTCACTGACACTGCCTCCCTTCCCTCTCACCCCACGTGTGGTCATCATCTCACAAGCTGTCTCGTGTGCACACACACTCACACAAACACACCCACTGCACATCCCGCACTCCCTTTCGATCACGCTCACGCTCACGCTCACGCACACGCACACACACACACGGACAAAGAGAAAGTCAGACAGACAGACAGACATTAAGACAGATAGATAGAAAGAAGGAGAAAAAGAAGGACACAGGCGCAGACACAGACACAGACACAGACACAGACACAGACACAGAGACAGTCACACAGGTGTGGGTGAGGGAGAATTAGCGCCCCTTTCATGCCCACATGGATGTAGAGCATGACTTCTAAGCATGTCTCGCCTTCACACCCAAAGCCCAAAGCACTTGGTCGCCCACTTGCAGCCGACTCTCCTGCTCATCTGACACAGTGTCACCGATTCACTATGCTATGTCAATGACACCCTCCCCTTCACCTTGGCAAGCGGGATCGCTGCAGTTGTCCCATGTTCGCGTTGATCCATCGGTGACACCTGCTTCTGCCTTCTCATCAACTCTCATCATGATGTGCCACCATGGCTGACATTGACACGGCAGTGTGAAAGTCCTGCTGTGACTACTTGCAGCAAGTGTGCTAGTGGTGCCGTGAGGTTGTCCCACTGCCACACAGCCATGCCAATGCTGACACTGCCTCCTTCCCTCTCCACCCCACGTGTGGTCATCATCTCCTGAAGCTGTCTCGTGTGCACACACACTCACACAAACACACCCACTTCATCGCACTCCCTTTCGCTCACGCTCACGCTCACGCTCACGCACACGCACACACACACACGGAAAAAGAGACAGACAGACAGACAGACAGACAGACAGATAGATAGAAAGAAGGAGAAAAAGAAGGACACAGACATGCCAGACACAGACACAGACACAGACACAG
>JAKROA010000061.1:0-44169 GCA_023375655.1 Taenia crassiceps
TCAATGCCACAACAATTGCTACTGCCACTGCTACACCCAGTGCCAGTGCATCACATTGTTGCAGCTATGCAATAACTTGCATCATCAACAAACGCCTTCTTTCCCTCATGGGTTGCGTCTACACCACCTCAAGTACACACGTCACCTCCTCTTTCCTCACCGATCGATGCAATGCGTTACGATCTCTGGTGTGTCTGCACCACATTGTGCGAACCAAGGTTCGCTCGTCTCCCCACTCTCTCCCACCCACCATCTCTCCCTAATAACCCAATCTCCCACCCACCATCTCTCCCTCTATCTCACTCTCTCTGTCTCTCTCTCTAAGCCTCAGTCTCTCCTTCCCACCATCGTTCGGCCATTGCTACTTGCGTCATCAGAAACCAACTAATTTGTCAGAGGTTAAGGGTGTGCACAATGTCACTGCACATTAGCAATAGGTGTTTGCTAGCAAATGAATGCAATCCTCTTGTGCTCATGTGCAGCACAGTGCAACCAGTGCTCCTCCTCCACCTCTCTCATTTCGTTTCCATCCACCACTCCACGCCCTACCTCTTCCTCTCCCAATGCAAATAATAATCCCTCCTCTCAATGCCAATCCCATTCTCAATGCCACAACAATTGCTACTGCCACTGCTACACCCAGTGCCAGTGCATCACATTGTTGCAGCTATGCAACTTGCATCATCAACAAACGCCTTCTTTCCCTCATGGGTTGCGTCTACACCACCTCAAGTACACACGTCACCTCCTCTTTCCTCACCGATCAATGCAATCCTCCACTGGTCATCTGCACCACATTGTGCGAACCAAGGTTCGCTCGTCCTCCCACTCTCCCACCCACCATCTCTCCCTAACCCAATCTCCCACCCACCATCTCTCCCTCTATCTCACTCTCTCTGTCTCTCTCTCTAAGCCTCGGTCTCTCCTTCCCACCATCGTTCGGCCATTGCTACTTGCGTCATCAGAAACCAACTAATTTGTCAGAGGTTAAGGGTGTGCACAATGTCACTGCACATTAGCAATAGGTGTTTGCTTTAGCAAATGAATGCAATCCTCTTGTGCTCATGTGCAGCACAGTGCAACCAGTGCTCCTCCCCTCCACCTCTATCATTTCGTTTCCATCCACCACTCCACACCCTACCTCTTCCTCTCCCAATGCAAATAATAATCCTCCTCTCAATGCCAATCCCATTCTCAATGCCACAACAATTGCTACTGCCACTGCTACACCCAGTGCCAGTGCATCACATTGTTGCAGCTATGCAACTTGCATCATCAACAAACGCCTTCTTTCCCTCATGGGTTGCGTCTACACCACCTCAAGTACACACGTCACCTCCTCTTTCCTCACCGATCAATGCAATCCTCCACTGGTCATCTGCACCACATTGTGCGAACCAAGGTTCGCTCGTCCTCCACTCTCCCACCCACCATCTCTCCCTAACCCAATCTCCCCACCCACCATCTCTCCCTCTATCTCACTCTCTCTGTCTCTCTCTCTAAGCCTCGGTCTCTCCTTCCCACCATCGTTCGGCCATTGCTACTTGCGTCATCAGAAACCAACTAATTTGTCAGAGGTTAAGGGTGTGCACAATGTCACTGCACATTAGCAATAGGTGTTTGCTAGCAAATGAATGCAATCCTCTTGTGCTCATGTGCAGCACAGTGCAACCAGTGCTCCTCCCCTCCACCTCTATCATTTCGTTTCCATCCACCACTCCACACCCTACCTCTTCCTCTCCCAATGCAAATAATAATCCTCCTCTCAATCCCAATCCCAATCCCAATCCCGATCCCATTCTCAATGCCACAACAATTGCTACTGCCACTGCCACACCCAGTGCCAGTGCATCACATTGTTGCAGCTATGCCAACTTGCATCATCAACAAACGCCTTCTTTCCCTCATGGGTTGCGTCTACACCACCTCAAGTACACACGTCACCTCCTCTTTCCTCACCGATCAATACAATCCTCCACTGGTCATCTGCACCACATTGTGCGAACCAAGGTTCGCTCGTCCTCCCCACTCTCCACCCACCATCTCTCCCTAACCCAATCTCCCACCCACCATCTCTCCCTCTATCTCACTCTCTCTGTCTCTCTCTCTAAGCCTCGGTCTCTCCTTCCCACCATCGTTCGGCCATTGCTACTTGCGTCATCAGAAACCAACTAATTTGTCAGAGGTTAAGGGTGTGCACAATGTCACTGCACATTAGCAATAGGTGTTTGCTAGCAAATGAATGCAATCCTCTTGTGCTCATGTGCAGCACAGTGCAACCAGTGCTCCTCCCCTCCACCTCTCTCATTTCGTTTCCATCCACCACTCCACGCCCTACCTCTTCCTCTCCCAATGCAAATAATAATCCTCCTCTCAATCCCAATCCCAATCCCAATCCCAATCCCGATCCCATTCTCAATGCCACAACAATTGCTACTGCCACTGCCACACCCAGTGCCAGTGCATCACATTGTTGCAGCTATGCAACTTGCATCATCAACAAACGCCTTCTTTCCCTCATGGGTTGCGTCTACACCACCTCAAGTACACACGTCACCTCCTCTTTCCTCACCGATCAATGCAATCCTCCACTGGTCATCTGCACCACATTGTGCGAACCAAGGTTCGCTCGTCCTCCCCCACTCTCCCACCCACCATCTCTCCCTAACCCAATCTCCCACCCACCATCTCTCCCTCTATCTCACTCTCTCTGTCTCTCTCTCTAAGCCTCAGTCTCTCCTTCCCACCATCGTTCGGCCATTGCTACTTGCGTCATCAGAAACCAACTAATTTGTCAGAGGTTAAGGGTGTGCACAATGTCACTGCACATTAGCAATAGGTGTTTGCTAGCAAATGAATGCAATCCTCTTGTGCTCATGTGCAGCACAGTGCAACCAGTGCTCCTCCCTCCACCTCTCTCATTTCGTTTCCATCCACCACTCCACGCCCTACCTCTTCCTCTCCCAATGCAAATAATAATCCTCCTCTCAATCCCAATCCCAATCCCAATCCCAATCCCGATCCCATTCTCAATGCCACAACAATTGCTACTGCCACTGCCACACCCAGTGCCAGTGCATCACATTGTTGCAGCTATGCAACTTGCATCATCAACAAACGCCTTCTTTCCCTCATGGGTTGCGTCTACACCACCTCAAGTACACACGTCACCTCCTCTTTCCTCACCGATCGATGCAATCCTCTACTGGTCATCTGCACCACATTGTGAGAACCAAGGTTCGCTCGTCCTCACCTCTCCCACCCACCATCTCTCCCTAACCCAATCTCCCACCCACCATCTCTCCCTCTATCTCACTCTCTCTGTCTCTCTCTCTAAGCCTCGGTCTCTCCTTCCCACCATCGTTCGGCCATTGCTACTTGCGTCATCAGAAACCAACTAATTTGTCAGAGGTTAAGGGTGTGCACAATGTCACTGCACATTAGCAATAGGTGTTTGCTAGCAAATGAATGCAATCCTCTTGTGCTCATGTGCAGCACAGTGCAACCAGTGCTCCTCCCCTCCACCTCTCTCATTTCGTTTCCATCCACCACTCCACCCTACCTCTTCCTCTCCCAATGCAAATAATAATCCTCTACTCTCAATGCCACAACAATTGCTACTGCCACTGCTACACCCAGTGCCAGTGCATCACATTGTTGCAGCTATGCAACTTGCATCATCAACAAACGCCTTCTTTCCCTCATGGGTTGCGTCTACACCACCTCAAGTACACACGTCACCTCCTCTTTCCTCACCGATCAATGCAATCCTCCACTGGTCATCTGCACCACATTGTGCGAACCAAGGTTCGCTCGTCCTCCCCCACTCTCCCACCCACCATCTCTCCCTAACCCAATCTCCCACCCACCATCTCTCCCTCTATCTCACTCTCTCTGTCTCTCTCTCTAAGCCTCGGTCTCTCCTTCCCACCATCGTTCGGCCATTGCTACTTGCGTCATCAGAAACCAACTAATTTGTCAGAGGTTAAGGGTGTGCACAATGTCACTGCACATTAGCAATAGGTGTTTGCTAGCAAATGAATGCAATCCTCTTGTGCTCATGTGCAGCACAGTGCAACCAGTGCTCCTCCCCTCCACCTCTCTCATTTCGTTTCCATCCACCACTCCACGCCCTACCTCTTCCTCTCCCAATGCAAATAATAATCCTCCTCTCAATGCCACAACAATTGCTACTGCCACTGCTACACCCAGTGCCAGTGCATCACATTGTTGCAGCTATGCAACTTGCATCATCAACAAACGCCTTCTTTCCCTCATGGGTTGCGTCTACACCACCTCAAGTACACACGTCACCTCCTCTTTCCTCACCGATCAATGCAATCCTCCACTGGTCATCTGCACCACATTGTGCGAACCAAGGTTCGCTCGTCCTCCCACTCTCCCACCCACCATCTCTCCCTAACCCAATCTCCCACCCACCATCTCTCCCTCTATCTCACTCTCTCTGTCTCTCTCTCTAAGCCTCGGTCTCTCCTTCCCACCATCGTTCGGCCATTGCTACTTGCGTCATCAGAAACCAACTAATTTGTCAGAGGTTAAGGGTGTGCACAATGTCACTGCACATTAGCAATAGGTGTTTGCTAGCAAATGAATGCAATCCTCTTGTGCTCATGTGCAGCACAGTGCAACCAGTGCTCCTCCCCTCCACCTCTCTCATTTCGTTTCCATCCACCACTCCACGCCCTACCTCTTCCTCTCCCAATGCAAATAATAATCCCTCCCTCAATCCCGATCCCAATCCCATTCTCAATGCCACAACAATTGCTACTGCCACTGCTACACCCAGTGCCAGTGCATCACATTGTTGCAGCTATGCAACTTGCATCATCAACAAACGCCTTCTTTCCCTCATGGGTTGCGTCTACACCACCTCAAGTACACACGTCACCTCCTCTTTCCTCACCGATCGATGCAATCCTCTACTGGTCATCTGCACCACATTGTGAGAACCAAGGTTCGCTCGTCCTCCCACTCTCCCACCCACCATCTCTCCCTAACCCAATCTCCCACCCACCATCTCTCCCTCTATCTCACTCTCTCTGTCTCTCTCTCTAAGCCTCGGTCTCTCCTTCCCACCATCGTTCGGCCATTGCTACTTGCGTCATCAGAAACCAACTAATTTGTCAGAGGTTAAGGGTGTGCACAATGTCACTGCACATTAGCAATAGGTGTTTGCTAGCAAATGAATGCAATCCTCTTGTGCTCATGTGCAGCACAGTGCAACCAGTGCTCCTCCTCCACCTCTCTCATTTCGTTTCCATCCACCACTCCACGCCCTACCTCTTCCTCTCCCAATGCAAAAATAATAATCCTCCTCTCAATGCCACAACAATTGCTACTGCCACTGCTACACCCAGTGCCAGTGCATCACATTGTTGCAGCTATGCAACTTGCATCATCAACAAACGCCTTCTTTCCCTCATGGGTTGCGTCTACACCACCTCAAGTACACGTCACCTCCTCTTTCCTCACCGATCAATGCAATCCTCCACTGGTCATCTGCACCACATTGTGAGAACCAAGGTTCGCTCGTCCTCCCACTCTCCCACCCACCATCTCTCCCTAACCCAATCTCCCACCCACCATCTCTCCCTCTATCTCACTCTCTCTGTCTCTCTCTCTAAGCCTCGGTCTCTCCTTCCCACCATCGTTCGGCCATTGCTACTTGCGTCATCAGAAACCAACTAATTTGTCAGAGGTTAAGGGTGTGCACAATGTCACTGCACATTAGCAATAGGTGTTTGCTAGCAAATGAATGCAATCCTCTTGTGCTCATGTGCAGCACAGTGCAACCAGTGCTCCTCCCTCCACCTCTCTCATTTCGTTTCCATCCACCACTCCACGCCCTACCTCTTCCTCTCCCAATGCAAATAATAATCCTCCTCTCAATGCCAATCCCATTCTCAATGCCACAACAATTGCTACTGCCACTGCTACACCCAGTGCCAGTGCATCACATTGTTGCAGCTATGCAACTTGCATCATCAACAAACGCCTTCTTTCCCTCATGGGTTGCGTCTACACCACCTCAAGTACACACGTCACCTCCTCTTTCCTCACCGATCAATGCAATCCTCCACTGGTCATCTGCACCACATTGTGCGAACCAAGGTTCGCTCGTCCTCCACTCTCCCACCCACCATCTCTCCCTAACCCAATCTCCCACCCACCATCTCTCCCTCTATCTCACTCTCTCTGTCTCTCTCTCTAAGCCTCGGTCTCTCCTTCCCACCATCGTTCGGCCATTGCTACTTGCGTCATCAGAAACCAACTAATTTGTCAGAGGTTAAGGGTGTGCACAATGTCACTGCACATTAGCAATAGGTGTTTGCTAGCAAATGAATGCAATCCCTCTTGTGCTCATGTGCAGCACAGTGCAACCAGTGCTCCTCCCCTCCACCTCTCTCATTTCGTTTCCATCCACCACTCCACACCCTACCTCTTCCTCTCCCAATGCAAATAATAATCCTCCTCTCAATGACACAACAATTGCTACTGCCAACTGCTACACCCAGTGCCAGTGCATCACATTGTTGCAGCTATGCAACTTGCATCATCAACAAACGCCTTCTTTCCCTCATGGGTTGCGTCTACACCACCTCAAGTACACACGTCACCTCCTCTTTCCTCACCGATCAATGCAATCCTCCACTGGTCATCTGCACCACATTGTGCGAACCAAGGTTCGCTCGTCCTCCCACTCTCCCACCCACCATCTCTCCCTAACCCAATCTCCCACCCACCATCTCTCCCTCTATCTCACTCTCTCTGTCTCTCTCTCTAAGCCTCGGTCTCTCCTTCCCACCATCGTTCGGCCATTGCTACTTGCGTCATCAGAAACCAACTAATTTGTCAGAGGTTAAGGGTGTGCACAATGTCACTGCACATTAGCAATAGGTGTTTGCTAGCAAATGAATGCAATCCTCTTGTGCTCATGTGCAGCACAGTGCAACCAGTGCTCCTCCCCTCCACCTCTCTCATTTCGTTTCCATCCACCACTCCACGCCCTACCTCTTCCTCTCCCAATGCAAATAATAATCCTCCTCTCAATCCCAATCCCAATCCCAATCCCAATCCCGATCCCGATCCCATTCTCAATGCCACAACAATTGCTACTGCCACTGCCACACCCAGTGCCAGTGCATCACATTGTTGCAGCTATGCAACTTGCATCATCAACAAACGCCTTCTTTCCCTCATGGGTTGCGTCTACACCACCTCAAGTACACACGTCACCTCCTCTTTCCTCACCGATCGATGCAATCCTCTACTGGTCATCTGCACCACATTGTGAGAACCAAGGTTCGCTCGTCCTCGCACTCTCCCACCCACCATCTCTCCCTAACCCAATCTCCCACCCACCATCTCTCCCTCTATCTCACTCTCTCTGTCTCTCTCTCTAAGCCTCGGTCTCTCCTTCCCACCATCGTTCGGCCATTGCTACTTGCGTCATCAGAAACCAACTAATTTGTCAGAGGTTAAGGGTGTGCACAATGTCACTGCACATTAGCAATAGGTGTTTGCTAGCAAATGAATGCAATCCTCTTGTGCTCATGTGCAGCACAGTGCAACCAGTGCTCCTCCCCTCCACCTCTCTCATTTCGTTTCCATCCACCACTCCACGCCCTACCTCTTCCTCTCCCAATGCAAATAATAATCCTCCTCTCAATCCCAATCCCAATCCCAATCCCAATCCCGATCCCGATCCCATTCTCAATGCCACAACAATTGCTACTGCCACTGCCACACCCAGTGCCAGTGCATCACATTGTTGCAGCTATGCAACTTGCATCATCAACAAACGCCTTCTTTCCCTCATGGGTTGCGTCTACACCACCTCAAGTACACACGTCACCTCCTCTTTCCTCACCGATCGATGCAATCCTCTACTGGTCATCTGCACCACATTGTGAGAACCAAGGTTCGCTCGTCCTCGCACTCTCCCACCCACCATCTCTCCCTAACCCAATCTCCCACCCACCATCTCTCCCTCTATCTCACTCTCTCTGTCTCTCTCTCTAAGCCTCGGTCTCTCCTTCCCACCATCGTTCGGCCATTGCTACTTGCGTCATCAGAAACCAACTAATTTGTCAGAGGTTAAGGTGTGCACAATGTCACTGCACATTAGCAATAGGTGTTTGCTAGCAAATGAATGCAATCCTCTTGTGCTCATGTGCAGCACAGTGCAACCAGTGCTCCTCCCCTCCACCTCTCTCATTTCGTTTCCATCCACCACTCCACGCCCTACCTCTTCCTCTCCCAATGCAAATAATAATCCTCCTCTCAATCCCAATCCCAATCCAATCCCAATCCCGATCCCATCCCATTCTCAATGCCACAACAATTGCTACTGCCACTGCCACACCCAGTGCCAGTGCATCACATTGTTGCAGCTATGCAACTTGCATCATCAACAAACGCCTTCTTTCCTCATGGGTTGCGTCTACACCACCTCAAGTACACACGTCACCTCCTCTTCCTCACCGATCATGCAATCCTCTACTGGTCATCTGCACCACATTGTAAATACCGAGGATTATCAATCCCATGTTGCATTGGTCACGCTAACGGGTCAGGCCGACAATCGGTCGCATTTGTTACTCTACGGTGCACATTGAGGATGTCAAATCCATCTTAATTTGGAAAATATTATTTATCACCGATGCAAAATGTATCGCTAGTTCCAGCTTCCTTCCATTTTGACACCGACACCACATGAGCCACAACCACTGCCTGCATTCCCCCAGATGAGTCCTGATTTGGCGGTGGCATTTCGATGCACATCACTCAGTACAGAGACCACGCGTTGCCTTCTGTTCTTTCAATTTCCACGCCGAAAATTTGGCCAATAGTATATATTGCTGATTACTCAAACAATTAACGACTTCCTCTTATTTGTTTGAGGCGAAAGGTTCCATTCCAGATGTTGGTTTATCAATCGATTTTTTTCATATCAATGCGATTGCGTTGTTGCTTCCTAAATATCCAATTTATAGAGTCGATAACCACCGTTAATCTTATTTTAACTTAGAGAAGAAGCGTTCCCCTCGTGTAACCAAACCAAAAGATGGAAAGAAGGATGGAGATCCACTAGTTGATGTCAGTCGTATCGACATGCGGGTGGGCAAAATTGTGGAGGTGGAACAACATCCTGATGCGCATTCTCTCTTCATAGGAAAGGTTAGATATGATTGCTTTTCTTCCATATTTTCTGTTGCAATGACTTTAACATTAATGTAAGCATGGCGCTTACTCGCACTTGTCATGGGGGCAGTTAAGGCGTTGTGCAGAAGGTAATACTATTTTTCCCGAGATTCTCAAGGCAGTTAAATAATTGTCACCTCCGATTGACTTAAGAAAAACGCCTCTAAGCCACCTAGAGTTGACTCCACTGGATACAACCTGGTTTAAATGGCTCAAAGCTGGTTTGTGACTACCTAAAATGGCTTGTGTTCGTCTGTAAGCTTGTTTCTTAAGGCAGCTGCTTCCTAGTGTTTCAAATGCCTGCAGTATGTTTGCGGACTAATTGTGTGGTTCAACTTTGACAATAATTTAAAGGAAATTGGATTTTGAATAACAAGCCTATATTTTGAGTTACTAAAACATGCTCTTACCAGCAATACGAATCTTTTCCGTAGGTCAGGCGTTCACTAAAGGCTTTTGAATCATGGTATGGTACTGTCAGCGTAATTTGGCTTATGAAATGCATGCCTTTTAACAATTTCTATCGAGCAGCTAAACAAACTAGACGCTTCGTGGTAATCATCTATCAAGCTGACGGCTGTGGCAATTTTTAGACCTTGATGGAACTTTCTCGCCTTCTTGAGTCAACATTTCAGGTGGTCCATCAGATAGCTTGAATTTCTGGCCAATTCCTTTGAAGCACACCTGTCCGTCTTCCCAATAGGCATGGAGTGAGGAGATCCAGAGATGTGTTTCTTGATAATTTATGCCTATAAGGATTAAAACCTGCTGAAATTTCTACCATTCCTATCGAATGTTAGAGAATTTCATAATAACTGGCTAAAAAACTCATATGTCATCATGACAGGGAATTCTAGGTTAACAAAGGGGAATCACTATTGCTTGTTTCTTAAGGTGGTTATGTTCTGGTCATCTTCAGATTTAAGAATAAAAACTCAAATGGTGCAATTTCCGATAAACATCATCTCATGTTGAATGCAAATGCACATCTTCCAGCGACTTCGGTTCTTCAGAGTGATATCTGGATATATTGCCTCGCTCCAAGTAAGGATTTAATTTGACCCACCCTTCCCTGGGGAACTTTTGCGACTCTGTTGATGGCTTAAACTTTTCACGTCAGGATCAGAGACGACCGGCTTAAATATGTGCTATTAAAGAAGAACATTTAGAAAAATCTTAAAGTGGAAGCAGCTTGAACCAAATGTAGCGATTTGCAAAGCAAGGTAGAGATGCTTATTTAATCCGCATTTACCTTGAAAGTAGGGCTTACCTAAGACTTAACTGAATGGTTTATTCTCTAAGGCAATGGAAAATTAAGGAAGCCTATCAAATACATTTAACTTGCTTCAAATACTGCACAGGCTACAAGCGACAAGCCATTTTGAAAGCAGGAAGACTTGACTGCCCAATTATTTAGAAATGCCTTTCATTTCACGGGTCGCCTCTTTCGGCGAGCTCTATGACCTAGAAATTTAGTCCAAGTTATGTGACTGTTATCATTTCATGCCATTGTCTGCCAAATCAAACAGCCGTTCAATGTCTTTTGCATTAACTTTGGATAATTTTGACTTTGGTGCAGTAAATTCTCTTTTGCTCTTGTAAGGTGGACTTAGGCGAAGGCAGCCTTCGCACTGTGGTCAGCGGCCTCGCGCCACATGTGCCCATTGAGAACATGCGAGGATTGGTGGGCATCTTTGTGTGCAATCTCAAGCCTGTCAGAATGCGCGGTATCGAGTCGCGGGGTATGCTGCTGTGCGCCTCTGACGCCAATGATAAAGTGGAACCTCTGGTTATTGAGAGTCCGACAGAGCTCACGCTGGGTGACAGGGTCTGCGTAGAGGGTTATCCTGGTGAGATGATATCCCCATTTGCATTAAAGGGTCCCGACCTTTGGAAGCAGGCTACTTTTGCTCCTATGACATCTCATTCGAATTAAGACTTCACTGGTAGCCCTTTGGATTGTGTCAAAATTCTATTGGCTTCCCTTATTAAAAGAAGCCTCAATGCCATGTGATGTGTTGAATGGACATACAGACTTCTCTTCGCCTCTCAGATATGATTTAAATGCGTGCATTGCAAACATTAGGGCTATATTGGGCAAATCAGGTGGCAAATGAAGGCTTCTGCAGATGTTATTGATTGTTTTGAAGCTTAGAAAGTCAAATGCGCTAGACAGGGCCACATCGAGAATGGTCAGTAGTTGCTGACATCTTGTTCCCTTTTTCGTCTTCTTTACCTACCCCTTTTTTATTTTTTTGTCTGTTCAGAATGTTTAGTTTAAAGTTCCTCGCACTGTAAATAATTAAAGACACACGTGTTCTGTCATCAGCAACTGCTAATGCGTGCGATCGTTTGCCATTGGCTTTCCTAGCAAAATAATTAAATGCTTCTAAATAAGCCATATGAGTAATTATTGAGCATGGCAAGCAGGTAAGCACCCGCTAATATATGAAGAAGATGTGGGGTACTCTGCCTATTCTCTTGCACTTGCAGCATTTGGATCAGCACTCGTGTCTGTGATGATTGGCAAATTAAGTCCATTCGCATGCAAGATCTACGGGTTAGGAAAACTGAACATGAGTGCAGGTTTCAAAATGCTTCTGAATGTTCTGCAATTAGGCAGACCAAGGAGAACTTCTGAGGAACTTTGGCGCAGACGCCTTTTGATGATGCAGACGCCCAGTGTAAATGCGCGCAGCATCCACCTTTGTGATACGCCAAAACGCAGAATGGCGGGGAGTGTCATCGTCACTCTAATGCATTAATCCGATTTGTAACTTTTCATGGATTTCTGATCATTATTTCCGGCTAGGTGTTGTGGGAGATATTAAAGGTCATGCGTGAACACCGCACTTTACTGAAGTAGCTCAACTTAGTTCATGCCTTCCTTTTTAGGCGAACCGGATGCTCAACTTCATCCAAAGAAGAAAGTGTGGGAAAAAGTGATGTCTGATTTGCGTGTTGACGCTTCACAAATTGCCACCTACAAGGGTGTACCTTGGAAGCTGAGGAACAGCCCCGATGCTGTCATCAAGGCTGCTACTGTGGTGGATGGAGTGATTTCCTAGGTAGTGCATGTAATCGATGCGCTTTTCTGTTTCCTTAGTTGTCACAGAGATTTTGACGCAAACCGGAAGTATACATTATGGGAAGATCTGCAGTTTGACTAAGTTTCGGTTCAAAGTGGCTAGCATTTGTAGAGATTTGTGAGGTAGACAGATAAAGAGTCTTATCTCTACACCACTCACTAACTAACCTGAGGCCCTCCGTTTGAGAAAGAATTGATTAGGATACCTTAGCGATAGACTGAAAGGAAGAAAGATTAAAATTTTTCCCTTTACTGAATGCACAGTTCAGGGTACATTATGAATCAGCAATCTTGTGGCTGCAAGCCGTTTAAAGTTGATCAACGAAGGATTGGGGACTGAAGCGCGTGCTCATGATGGTTTTTGGGTAACACCCACTGGGTGGTGTTTTCGATCTCGAAGAAAATATTAGCATCGACATCTAACTCCGTGCACTAGCTCAATGCCGGCCCTGATGGCGTAATTCAGTAGACGCTATCCTCCCAAATCACATGCAAGTTATTTGTAGGCGAAACAATTGCTTTGGTAGCATCAAGAACGCCAGGAGAATGCATTTCCTAGTTTCACATGGTAGTAGAAGTGAAGTGACAGATTGAAAAGCAGACTGCAGCATGATAGCATCTCATCGCTCTACCCTCCTTTTCAACGCCAAGCACAAGTACTAGTAAGCTGTTGTTTTCAACAGGGCGTGCTATGGCTTACCACTAGAACCAGTGCCAAAAACTGAGTGGAGATTCAAATTGCCTGTAATTAACGTTTGCGCACGATAGTCACATGAAAGTCATCGATTGCACAGCTAGAATCAATTGAATCTAAAAACACATCGAATTCAGACCCAATGTATCTTTTGGTAGGTTGATAACCTATCCCCATGAATCGGAATTTAAGCTCAAAGCAAAATAAATCTGGTCTGCTTTTCAAGAGCAATCATCGCACTAAAGTACGCAATTGTGACGTTTCTATTTAATGGTAGAAGCCTCATTGATGAAAGACATCGATAGGATGCAATTTATTCACACGTAAAATTTGTAGGTTTCCATCAATTTTAAACGCCCTTGTAGAATAAGCTGCACATACTTTAGGTATTTAATCTAGTAGACGTGATTAAAATATGTGCAGCGTTAGGTTGATAGAGAAGCACTCGTTGTGGTGCTTAGCGAACTCTCTGTATTCCGCAGCACTGCCGCAAACGTAGCCGACAAGACCAGAAAGGACCGTGATGATGAGGCTTGAAAATATACAAGTGAAACTGTGAACAAAAGTAAAATAAATGAAAGGTGTTTGGAGCTACTGTCAGGAAAGTTGGGGTTCTACTCTGTGATAACTAAAGGAATCGGATTAAATGGCATTAAATGCCACTCTCTTTATGTTGCCACGTATGCATATTCACATGCAAAGACGTGCCTCATAACGTCCTAGGGGCAAATCAGATTGGCAATTCACTCCCTTAAGCTAATTTGATTGCCCACATTAATCGATTCACATGAGGCTGTGAATATATATACCAATCTGCTCCTTCTCCATGGGATCATTGCATGGGTTCGCACGACACTTACGCTTCGGCAGCGTTACTGACGTGATATATGGTTTTACTTAGCATAATTATTGTCTCTAATGCTCGAGAAATCAGCATGAGGATAACACTGCAAAGGGAAATGCCTTTTAACCGAGCGCAAGTCCTTAAAAAGCGATTTGTCTCGTATTCCAACCAGCTGTCTTTCGGTGCTCAGCTATTAAATTTAAGTGCATGCTTATCGTTGATTGAAGCGGGATTGATTCCGAGGCTAGAGGTGATGGCCACCCGCCTAAAATTTGCCAAATTAACTGTCTGTAGGTGTGCGACTCTAGTTGGAGATCCATCTGGATGTTTCATGACATGAGCTGCCTTGATTTGAATTATCTTCGACAGGTGTTTTTGTCTAACATTGTGCTATCACATCACGTCGCTGAGCAAACGTGTCTGCAGTGTTTACAGGGTTGTGAACCTCTGAGGTCAGGGAGAGGTAAATGTGAGTTAGCTTTGAAAAATGCCATAGTCGCGTCCCATGACACACATAGTTGAGTTTGATTGTGTGGTCAGCGATTTGGTAGGCCTAGGAAGCGCGCAAAGTTTGTTTTAAGACGTTCATCCAATTACTTCGTTGTAAACACAACCCTTTTCTTGCCTTATGCTGATTTAGCGCATCCAGATGGACACGGACTAAGCTCAACATCTCCTATAGCTTGTCGGTAAATTGTGATAAAGTTTGAGGGCCAATTCAATGAATAGTCATCAAGTGTGAATTAAGTGTCTTCAACACATTTTGGTAGAGACCTATATCTGCGCCAAACGCCCTCATGCATTGCAATGGAAATTAATCCACGCTAGGCGTTTAATTTAGCTGGAAGCCTTTTGGTTTGGGCTTTGGAATGTAGTACGGCTTAGCCGTGCGCATTTGCTTAATAAATACTTGCGATCTGTATTTGAGGGCCAACATTAAAATGGCATCATTTATACGCTGCCCTTAAAAATATTCAAGGTGGGCACACGCGCCTTTGCATTGATTGGCGCAAAGGTTATGGTTAAGCATGAAATTGCCTGCAAGATTGTAAAATGGCATGTAAAGCAAACCGTCCTCATTTCCTGAATACGAATGCTTTTGATGAATATTTGGATGACGAAATGTGCCTTGACGTAAAACAAAGTTGTCCTAAAGGGCAGCTAAGGTGATCTAAATGACATTAGCCCTTATTGGAGGAGAAAAGTGACAACATCTGTGAGTTGACGACGGTAGACTGCATGTTAGCCTTTGAGGAATCATGCAGACGTGTGACATTGTTGACTATGTTTCATTAGCCTTCGAGCCCACCTCGATTAATTTCGTTTGCAAAGCGCTTTGGTAGACTGAAACCAAATTCTGTGAAGAATGCAATGAAAGTTACTTTACTTAGAATTAGAATAGGTAGACTGCAGAGGAAGCGTTAAAGTGCGGCTCGCGATATTTTATCCTATGCATACGCATGGAAAATTGGCGCCTCGAAATCCGTTTTGTTCCTCATCCATCAAACACTGAAGCAGCTCACTTGTAGACTGGCGACCTTTAAGGAAGATGCTTAAAAGCCGCTGAACATCGGCTTGGGGATAATTTCCTTTCTTGGACTGGTCACCATCAAAGTAAGCACGAGTGGACTTCAGTGACCTGTGCTAATACCATTTCGAGGTAAATAGGATTTGTTGTTCATATTTTGAAACGACTCAAGTGATTCCATATGATCGAACACGCGTAACGGTTAGTGTAACCTGCTTTCCAACCACAATTCTCGTCATTACCTGGGCTCCCGCTATTTTATATATCATCATTATTATTGTGTGCGTAGGTAGTGCCCACTAGTAGCAAAAACAAAAGCGTGCTTCCATCCAAACCGTGAATGCAACGCACGAATGCATAATTAGGGCGCAGATTTGGGCCTAGATGCACTCCACCTAAAGTACTTTTAATCACTGCACTTCTAAACTCATTTTGCATGCGCTGTTTTAGTTTCCACTCCAACTCCTAATTCATTTTGCTTTGTGGAGGACAAGCATAAGCTTGATTTAATGAGGAGCTAATATTATTTCTGGTAAATGCATACAGTCGAAGGTGAAACGGTTGCCTTACGTCGTGATGTCTATCGCGCTACCAGGCTTAGAAACTCGTGAGTCGGTACTCAAGCAGTTCTTGCACAGCCGTTTCAAGGACATTTCTCCTTGGGCTATCGTAACGCTGGTAAGAGCATACATCCCAAAGATCGTGCACATGTGACCGGACCTTTAGAATCTTCACCTAATCTGCCTCAAACACTTCTGCGAAGCATCAACGGAGCTAGCGGATGAACGCGCAAATTGAAAGAAGGTGCAATCTATCAGCTTCTCGAAAGTTGAAGAGCTCAAATGCTTTGAAGCTGAAAGCAAATGACTGCACTGGGTGTTCATCAATGACACTAGGTGTCTACAAGAATAGATACTGCATACCTTAACCAAAATTAAGATCACAGGACTTATTCATTAAGCAGTATCAGTCAGACACGAGTTGATGCAAAGTCTTCACTACTAGAGGGACCTGACTTTACCAGTGTCAGCATTGCACCAGCCACCCCTTATTTCATATGCGTACATGCAGGTGTCGAAAATTAGTGCCAAGGACGTCTGGTAGAAGTACTACCAGGGATAGCGTAGAAAAGCCCATTATATTCCCCGACAAATTAGCTTTGCAACTATTGGGAAAAGAGTTGCACAGCCTTGGATTTTAAGGCTTTGTTTTCATTTGATGTTCAGTGCGTCATCACTTTATGGGCTTGGCAGATCATCACACGTGAAACATGCGCAGTGGTCTTAATGAGGGGATGCACAGGACTCGTAAGCGTAGATGCTTCTTCTTTTACCCCTTCTTTCTACTGCCACTTGTGACAAGAGAAGGCTGAACGTATTTAGGCTTCTTAGTTACAACTACACAGTTGCTGTTAGGTGGCAAATCAGTAGATCTCCCCATCTCTGAGCGATTGCCCCATTTATTCACAACCAGGTGAACATTCTTCTCCCTCAACTCACTCACAAAATCATGCATAGGAATGAAATGGGATTTTACCGCAGCCATGTTTTCGAGCACCGTCTCAGGTGCCACCCTTGCATCTATGCCTATCTCTTCACTACCCACTTTGCAATACTTGAGCACACGTGTCCCCTCCGGATTGCTTGTTTCGTAATGTGCTTGGTGTTAAACATGATCCTGCATGCAAGAGGTGGCGCCCTCTCCTTTACGTCCATAGCTTTGCTACCACATGACAGCTGTATTATATTTAAGATTTCTGGTTTACGTGGCTGTTTTTTTTATAGAGATGGTAAAATGGAAGAGGAGGAGGAGGAAGAAGGTTTGCTAGACCAACTTTAGCTGTCTTGCGCAAACAATGCGGTGCGCAGCAACATAAATCTTTCATCTCGAAAACGTTTTAGCATTTGCTTTATTTTCCATGAAAATAATAAAATACTTTTCCTTACCTCGAAAAGTCACAAATTATAGGGAAAGCGCAGGTGAAAAATACGATTTACAGACTGAGCAGATCTCCAAATAAACCAAAATGTCACTGCCTGCCATATAAAGGGAAGAGGGTCAAATGGATATTTACTGAAGACCTGAGCGAACAATTAAAATGCCTGTCTTGCATGCATATTTTCTGCATCCAAATACCAGCAAATGCAAGATAAGCTCTAATCTCCAAACTTACTGAAATTTTAGCCAGAAGATGTTCATGAATGTAATGGCATGGGAATATGGGTTAATTGGACCGTCTAACTTCTCATTTAAAGCAAAACTAAATACATACGATGTATGTGATTCTTAATAAGCAAGTCAACTGCAGGTTGCACTTTTGTGAAGCAGGGCAAGGCTGTAAGTTGGGTAATATGCCCATTAATTGCGATGTCGTAGGCGGTATCTTCCTCTCCCTTTTAGATTTGTTGAATTGCAGTCGTCTAAGAAATTACTTTCAACCAGCGGGAGTAGTTTATTATTTGATACCGACAGCTGATTGTTTTAAATAAGGCGAAAATACGAATTCTCAGCGAATAATGGCAAAAGGTGAAAGACTTTGCACAAAAAATACAAAGACAATGAATGGGGTTTATTAGTTAGCAGGCATTACCAAGTACAAATGCATTCGCACCATTGCTGAGTGGAGCAAAATAAGAAAATGCTACTTATCGTCGGTGGGTGAGTACAAGCAGCTCCGTAAGATCTTATGTCTGGCCTTTTCTGAGTGCGCAGCCTTCTTCAAAATCTGTTCCAAGGCACTGTCAAATAAAGTGATCCAGTTCCTCCATAAGTTTGTCTATTTTGTAAAAGTGTGGATAATGAGGATGGATTAAGAAGTGACAAGTTATGCTGCTTTGAGCATAACTTGGCCGCCGTTGAAATCGCACTATGTCGCCAAAGGCGGAGAAAATACATAAGCATTATGGCCACATGCCTACTGCGCAAAAAATCAAATTGAGCTGACAAGTAATCTACACTAGCAGCTGTGTTACCGGCGTGCCCACAGCAAAGACGAACGAGTTAAGGCCAAAGTCGGACAATGTGTGTTCCACAATGCGCCTGTAGTGACAGCTGCAGTGTTAAAAGACGGAAAGGAAGGCTACTTACAGTAATAGAGTGTAAGTAGGAGAGTGCAATGTGTCTCATTTTGTCAACCTTTTTCTCCGCACCATCGCATGCTTAAATCCGAAGATGGTTCGCAGAAAGAAAATTGCTTAGCTGAAAGGGATTTAACTACGACAAGAATGAATTTGCAAGTGATAAGAGAATTTGAGATATTTCGTTATTTACACTTTACTTCAGCTTAGTTAAATGATCTGCAAACCCCATGAAGTGATGACGCACTGAACATCAAATGAAAACAAAGCCTTAAAATCCAAGGCTGTGCAACTCTTTTCCCAATAGTTGCAAAGCTAATTTGTCGGGGAATATAATGGGCTTTTCTACGCTATCCCTGGTAGTACTTCTACCAGACGTCCTTGGCACTAATTTTCGACACCTGCATGTACGCATATGAAATAAGGGGTGGCTGGTGCAATGCTGACACTGGTAAAGTCAGGTCCCTCTAGTAGTGAAGACTTTGCATCAACTCGTGTCTGACTGATACTGCTTAATGAATAAGTCCTGTGATCTTAATTTTGGTTAAGGTATGCAGTATCTATTCTTGTAGACACCTAGTGTCATTGATGAACACCCAGTGCAGTCATTTGCTTTCAGCTTCAAAGCATTTGAGCTCTTCAACTTTCGAGAAGCTGATAGATTGCACCTTCTTTCAATTTGCGCGTTCATCCGCTAGCTCCGTTGATGCTTCGCAGAAGTGTTTGAGGCAGATTAGGTGAAGATTCTAAAGGTCCGGTCACATGTGCACGATCTTTGGGATGTATGCTCTTACCAGCGTTACGATAGCCCAAGGAGAAATGTCCTTGAAACGGCTGTGCAAGAACTGCTTGAGTACCGACTCACGAGTTTCTAAGCCTGGTAGCGCGATAGACATCACGACGTAAGGCAACCGTTTCACCTTCGACTGTATGCATTTACCAGAAATAATATTAGCTCCTCATTAAATCAAGCTTATGCTTGTCCTCCACAAAGCAAAATGAATTAGGAGTTGGAGTGGAAACTAAAACAGCGCATGCAAAATGAGTTTAGAAGTGCAGTGATTAAAAGTACTTTAGGTGGAGTGCATCTAGGCCCAAATCTGCGCCCTAATTATGCATTCGTGCGTTGCATTCACGGTTTGGATGGAAGCACGCTTTTGTTTTTGCTACTAGTGGGCACTACCTACGCACACAATAATAATGATGATATATAAAATAGCGGGAGCCCAGGTAATGACGAGAATTGTGGTTGGAAAGCAGGTTACACTAACCGTTACGCGTGTTCGATCATATGGAATCACTTGAGTCGTTTCAAAATATGAACAACAAATCCTATTTACCTCGAAATGGTATTAGCACAGGTCACTGAAGTCCACTCGTGCTTACTTTGATGGTGACCAGTCCAAGAAAGGAAATTATCCCCAAGCCGATGTTCAGCGGCTTTTAAGCATCTTCCTTAAAGGTCGCCAGTCTACAAGTGAGCTGCTTCAGTGTTTGATGGATGAGGAACAAAACGGATTTCGAGGCGCCAATTTTCCATGCGTATGCATAGGATAAAATATCGCGAGCCGCACTTTAACGCTTCCTCTGCAGTCTACCTATTCTAATTCTAAGTAAAGTAACTTTCATTGCATTCTTCACAGAATTTGGTTTCAGTCTACCAAAGCGCTTTGCAAACGAAATTAATCGAGGTGGGCTCGAAGGCTAATGAAACATAGTCAACAATGTCACACGTCTGCATGATTCCTCAAAGGCTAACATGCAGTCTACCGTCGTCAACTCACAGATGTTGTCACTTTTCTCCTCCAATAAGGGCTAATGTCATTTAGATCACCTTAGCTGCCCTTTAGGACAACTTTGTTTTACGTCAAGGCACATTTCGTCATCCAAATATTCATCAAAAGCATTCGTATTCAGGAAATGAGGACGGTTTGCTTTACATGCCATTTACAATCTTGCAGGCAATTTCATGCTTAACCATAACCTTTGCGCCAATCAATGCAAAGGCGCGTGTGCCCACCTTGAATATTTTTAAGGGCAGCGTATAAATGATGCCATTTTAATGTTGGCCCTCAAATACAGATCGCAAGTATTTATTAAGCAAATGCGCACGGCTAAGCCGTACTACATTCCAAAGCCCAAACCAAAAGGCTTCCAGCTAAATTAAACGCCTAGCGTGGATTAATTTCCATTGCAATGCATGAGGGCGTTTGGCGCAGATATAGGTCTCTACCAAAATGTGTTGAAGACACTTAATTCACACTTGATGACTATTCATTGAATTGGCCCTCAAACTTTATCACAATTTACCGACAAGCTATAGGAGATGTTGAGCTTAGTCCGTGTCCATCTGGATGCGCTAAATCAGCATAAGGCAAGAAAAGGGTTGTGTTTACAACGAAGTAATTGGATGAACGTCTTAAAACAAACTTTGCGCGCTTCCTAGGCCTACCAAATCGCTGACCACACAATCAAACTCAACTATGTGTGTCATGGGACGCGACTATGGCATTTTTCAAAGCTAACTCACATTTACCTCTCCCTGACCTCAGAGGTTCACAACCCTGTAAACACTGCAGACACGTTTGCTCAGCGACGTGATGTGATAGCACAATGTTAGACAAAAAACACCTGTCGAAGATAATTCAAATCAAGGCAGCTCATGTCATGAAACATCCAGATGGATCTCCAACTAGAGTCGCACACCTACAGACAGTTAATTTGGCAAATTTTAGGCGGGTGGCCATCACCTCTAGCCTCGGAATCAATCCCGCTTCAATCAACGATAAGCATGCACTTAAATTTAATAGCTGAGCACCGAAAGACAGCTGGTTGGAATACGAGACAAATCGCTTTTTAAGGACTTGCGCTCGGTTAAAAGGCATTTCCTTTGCAGTGTTATCCTCATGCTGATTTCTCGAGCATTAGAGACAATAATTATGCTAAGTAAAACCATATATCACGTCAGTAACGCTGCCGAAGCGTAAGTGTCGTGCGAACCCATGCAATGATCCCATGGAGAAGGAGCAGATTGGTATATATATTCACAGCCTCATGTGAATCGATTAATGTGGGCAATCAAATTAGCTTAAGGAGTGAATTGCCAATCTGATTTGCCCCTAGGACGTTATGAGGCACGTCTTTGCATGTGAATATGCATACGTGGCAACATAAAGAGAGTGGCATTTAATGCCATTTAATCCGATTCCTTTAGTTATCACAGAGTAGAACCCCAACTTTCCTGACAGTAGCTCCAAACACCTTTCATTTATTTTACTTTTGTTCACAGTTTCACTTGTATATTTTCAAGCCTCATCATCACGGTCCTTTCTGGTCTTGTCGGCTACGTTTGCGGCAGTGCTGCGGAATACAGAGAGTTCGCTAAGCACCACAACGAGTGCTTCTCTATCAACCTAACGCTGCACATATTTTAATCACGTCTACTAGATTAAATACCTAAAGTATGTGCAGCTTATTCTACAAGGGCGTTTAAAATTGATGGAAACCTACAAATTTTACGTGTGAATAAATTGCATCCTATCGATGTCTTTCATCAATGAGGCTTCTACCATTAAATAGAAACGTCACAATTGCGTACTTTAGTGCGATGATTGCTCTTGAAAAGCAGACCAGATTTATTTAGCTATGAGCTTAAATTCCGATTCATGGGGATAGGTTATCAACCTACCAAAAGATACATTGGGTCTGAATTCGATGTGTTTTTAGATTCAATTGATTCTAGCTGTGCAATCGATGACTTTCATGTGACTATCGTGCGCAAACGTTAATTACAGGCAATTTGAATCTCCACTCAGTTTTTGGCACTGGTTCTAGTGGTAAGCCATAGCACGCCCTGTTGAAAACAACAGCTTACTAGTACTTGTGCTTGGCGTTGAAAAGGAGGGTAGAGCGATGAGATGCTATCATGCTGCAGTCTGCTTTTCAATCTGTCACTTCACTTCTACTACCATGTGAAACTAGGAAATGCATTCTCCTGGCGTTCTTGATGCTACCAAAGCAATTGTTTCGCCTACAAATAACTTGCATGTGATTTGGGAGGATAGCGTCTACTGAATTACGCCATCAGGGCCGGCATTGAGCTAGTGCACGGAGTTAGATGTCGATGCTAATATTTTCTTCGAGATCGAAAACACCACCCAGTGGGTGTTACCCAAAAACCATCATGAGCACGCGCTTCAGTCCCCAATCCTTCGTTGATCAACTTTAAACGGCTTGCAGCCACAAGATTGCTGATTCATAATGTACCCTGAACTGTGCATTCAGTAAAGGGAAAAATTTTAATCTTTCTTCCTTTCAGTCTATCGCTAAGGTATCCTAATCAATTCTTTCTCAAACGGAGGGCCTCAGGTTAGTTAGTGAGTGGTGTAGAGATAAGACTCTTTATCTGTCTACCTCACAAATCTCTACAAATGCTAGCCACTTTGAACCGAAACTTAGTCAAACTGCAGATCTTCCCATAATGTATACTTCCGGTTTGCGTCAAAATCTCTGTGACAACTAAGGAAACAGAAAAGCGCATCGATTACATGCACTACCTAGGAAATCACTCCATCCACCACAGTAGCAGCCTTGATGACAGCATCGGGGCTGTTCCTCAGCTTCAAGGTACACCCTTGTAGGTGGCAATTTGTGAAGCGTCAACACGCAAATCAGACATCACTTTTTCCCACACTTTCTTCTTTGGATGAAGTTGAGCATCCGGTTCGTCTAAAAAAGGAAGGCATGAACTAAGTTGAGCTACTTCAGTAAAGTGCGGTGTTCACGCATGACCTTTAATATCTCCCACAACACCTAGCCGGAAATAATGATCAGAAATCCATGAAAAGTTACAAATCGGATTAATGCATTAGAGTGACGATGACACTCCCCGCCATTCTGCGTTTTGGCGTATCACAAAGGTGGATGCTGCGCGCATTTACACTGGGCGTCTGCATCATCAAAAGGCGTCTGCGCCAAAGTTCCTCAGAAGTTCTCCTTGGTCTGCCTAATTGCAGAACATTCAGAAGCATTTTGAAACCTGCACTCATGTTCAGTTTTCCTAACCCGTAGATCTTGCATGCGAATGGACTTAATTTGCCAATCATCACAGACACGAGTGCTGATCCAAATGCTGCAAGTGCAAGAGAATAGGCAGAGTACCCCACATCTTCTTCATATATTAGCGGGTGCTTACCTGCTTGCCATGCTCAATAATTACTCATATGGCTTATTTAGAAGCATTTAATTATTTTGCTAGGAAAGCCAATGGCAAACGATCGCACGCATTAGCAGTTGCTGATGACAGAACACGTGTGTCTTTAATTATTTACAGTGCGAGGAACTTTAAACTAAACATTCTGAACAGACAAAAAATAAAAAAGGGGTAGGTAAAGAAGACGAAAAAAGGGAACAAGATGTCAGCAACTACTGACCATTCTCGATGTGGCCCTGTCTAGCGCATTTGACTTTCTAAGCTTCAAAACAATCAATAACATCTGCAGAAGCCTTCATTTGCCACCTGATTTGCCCAATATAGCCCTAATGTTTGCAATGCACGCATTTAAATCATATCTGAGAGGCGAAGAGAAGTCTGTATGTCCATTCAACACATCACATGGCATTGAGGCTTCTTTTAATAAGGGAAGCCAATAGAATTTTGACACAATCCAAAGGGCTACCAGTGAAGTCTTAATTCGAATGAGATGTCATAGGAGCAAAAGTAGCCTGCTTCCAAGGTCAGGACCCTTTAATGCAAATGGGGATATCATCTCACCAGGATAACCCTCTACGCAGACCCTGTCACCCAGCGTGAGCTCTGTCGGACTCTCAATAACCAGAGGTTCCACTTTATCATTGGCGTCAGAGGCGCACAGCAGCATACCCCGCGACTCGATACCGCGCATTCTGACAGGCTTGAGATTGCACACAAAGATGCCCACCAATCCTCGCATGTTCTCAATGGGCACATGTGGCGCGAGGCCGCTGACCACAGTGCGAAGGCTGCCTTCGCCTAAGTCCACCTTACAAGAGCAAAAAGAATTTACTGCACCAAAGTCAAAATTATGCAAAGTTAATGCAAAAGACATTGAACGGCTGTTTGATTTGGCAGACAATGGCATGAAATGATAACAGTCACATAACTTGGACTAAATTTCTAGGTCATAGAGCTCGCCGAAAGAGGCGACCCGTGAAATGAAAGGCATTTCTAAATAATTGGGCAGTCAAGTCTTCCTGCTTTCAAAATGGCTTGTCGCTTGTAGCCTGTGCAGTATTTGAAGCAAGTTAAATGTATTTGATAGGCTTCCTTAATTTTCCATTGCCTTAGAGAATAAACCATTCAGTTAAGTCTTAGGTAAGCCCTACTTTCAAGGTAAATGCGGATTAAATAAGCATCTCTACCTTGCTTTGCAAATCGCTACATTTGGTTCAAGCTGCTTCCACTTTAAGATTTTTCTAAATGTTCTTCTTTAATAGCACATATTTAAGCCGGTCGTCTCTGATCCTGACGTGAAAAGTTTAAGCCATCAACAGAGTCGCAAAAGTTCCCCAGGGAAGGGTGGGTCAAATTAAATCCTTACTTGGAGCGAGGCAATATATCCAGATATCACTCTGAAGAACCGAAGTCGCTGGAAGATGTGCATTTGCATTCAACATGAGATGATGTTTATCGGAAATTGCACCATTTGAGTTTTTATTCTTAAATCTGAAGATGACCAGAACATAACCACCTTAAGAAACAAGCAATAGTGATTCCCCTTTGTTAACCTAGAATTCCCTGTCATGATGACATATGAGTTTTTAGCCAGTTATTATGAAATTCTCTAACATTCGATAGGAATGGTAGAAATTTCAGCAGGTTTTAATCCTTATAGGCATAAATTATCAAGAAACACATCTCTGGATCTCCTCACTCCATGCCTATTGGGAAGACGGACAGGTGTGCTTCAAAAGGAATTGGCCAGAAATTCAAGCTATCTGATGGACCACCTGAAATGTTGACTCAAGAAGGCGAGAAAGTTCCATCAAGGTCTAAAAATTGCCACAGCCGTCAGCTTGATAGATGATTACCACGAAGCGTCTAGTTTGTTTAGCTGCTCGATAGAAATTGTTAAAAGGCATGCATTTCATAAGCCAAATTACGCTGACAGTACCATACCATGATTCAAAGCCTTTAGTGAACGCCTGACCTACGGAAAAGATTCGTATTGCTGGTAAGAGCATGTTTTAGTAACTCAAAATATAGGCTTGTTATTCAAAATCCAATTTCCTTTAAATTATTGTCAAAGTTGAACCACACAATTAGTCCGCAAACATACTGCAGGCATTTGAAACACTAGGAAGCAGCTGCCTTAAGAAACAAGCTTACAGACGAACACAAGCCATTTTAGGTAGTCACAAACCAGCTTTGAGCCATTTAAACCAGGTTGTATCCAGTGGAGTCAACTCTCTAGGTGGCTTAGAGGCGTTTTTCTTAAGTCAATCGGAGGTGACAATTATTTAACTGCCTTGAGAATCTCGGGAAAAATAGTATTACCTTCTGCACAACGCCTTAACTGCCCCCATGACAAGTGCGAGTAAGCGCCATGCTTACATTAATGTTAAAGTCATTGCAACAGAAAATATGGAAGAAAAGCAATCACATCTAACCTTTCCTATGAAGAGAGAATGCGCATCAGGATGTCGTTCCACCTCCACAATTTTGCCCACCCGCATGTCGATACGACTGACATCAACTAGTGGATCTCCATCCTTCTTTCCATCTTTTGGTTTGGTTACACGAGGGGAACGCTTCTTCTCTAAGTTAAAATAAGATTAACGGTGGTTATCGACTCTATAAATTGGATATTTAGGAAGCAACAACGCAATCGCATTGATATGAAAAAATCGATTGATAAACCAACATCTGGAATGGAACCTTTCGCCTCAAACAAATAAGAGGAAGTCGTTAATTGTTTGAGTAATCATAATATATACTATTGGCCAAATTTTCGGCGTGGAAATTGAAAGAACAGAAGGCAACGCGTGGTCTCTGTACTGAGTGATGTGCATCGAAATGCCACCGCCAAATCAGGACTCATCTGGGGGAATGCAGGCAGTGGTTGTGGCTCTATGTGGTGTCGGTGTCAAAATGGAAGGAAGCTGGAACTAGCGATACATTTTGCACTTAGCGAACTACAAGTGATAAATAATATTTTCCACTCAATTAAGATGGATTTGACATCCTCAATGTGCACCGTAGAGTAACAAATGCGACCGATTGTCGGCCTGACCCGTTAGCGTGACCAATGCACCAGTTAAATCTGTAGGACCGATAATCCTGCCAACCCATACAAATTTATTAGGAGCAGTTCAGTTCAGCATTAGGTTAATGCCACCATGTCACATCTAAACAGGTAGGATACAGTGAAAATCGAATACACATCTAAGGGAGACCAAAACTCAGTAACAAAAGGATGGCGAATTTAGGAGGCAATATGTGTCAATCGCGGTTTCTGGCTCCACTTAATCGTCCAAATGCAAACAGCCCAATGTAAAAACTCGATAGAAAGAACGCACCAGGTTTGCTGGTTTGACGGACCAAGGGAGACGCAATAGTAGGAGTTATAGGTGAAGGAGCGATTTGATTGTCTGCAAAATCCAGTCAAGAGTCGGATTAAAATAACTTACAACCAACTATGGTTTCCAGATACATCAATTTCTCCTTGAGAGCATTAATTTCTCGTTTGAGCTGAGCATTGCTTTCGGCATACACCTGTTCAGCGCGCTTAATTGCGCTCTCATTACAGCTGGCAGGAAGCGAGATCTTATCTCCGACAATCTCACCAAGTTTCTCGGTTGCCATTTTCACTAATATTGGGGCTAGAAATAAACAAAACATGCCCAGTGATTGTCAAAAGCAAAATTCGCAATAGAACTATGCAAGAAATCGCAGATAAAAGGCGGTGCAACAGTGATGAAGAAGAATTAACACCATTCGAATTGGGATCTACTTTCTTAAATACGTGGCGTATAACCAAATCCTATGTTTGAGATCGCACCAAACGCCTCCTTCCAACTCTATCACTCAGAGAACGTAAGGTTAGAAGACGAGTTGAAGGATATGAGAAGGGCAGATCTGATTCTATCACCTTCTGTATGCATCATAATGATAATATCAACATCGCTATCTTGCAAGCCACCGTGAGAATTACAGCCAGCAGTTGATTTGTCATCCTTTCCACCACAAACACAATCAACACATCGGCTCAGTGATTTCAGCTTGGACCAGAAGTCTGCTTGATGAGATGCACATTCCGTGATCCAGCTTCATCGCGTGTGTGATAGAGCAGTGACAGTGAACCCATTTCCTGCCACCAAAGCTGCCTCAAATTGTGACAGAGCCGAGAAACCTTCCCCACATTTGCTGAAGTCGGTTAACGCCAGTGCTACAGGCGCTTTGTAAGTCTTAATACTGAAAACATGTGGTTAGTTGTTTGGTTTTAGTTTAGTTTCTGTCGTACTGTCATGAATGAGGGTGATGCGTCAATTTGTTGACCACAAATATACGAGGTAGGCTATTGCAAAGCCGTTTCAAGCTGCGGCTTTTCTGCGAAATGGCTGCAAATAATTTGACAAAAGCGAACAACTCCTACCGCTGATGCAGTCAATCAGCTCTTCCAGTGGAATACTTTCTGAACACGGTAATATTCCAGCAGGTGGATAGAAACTCGTTGGTTCATCAGAAGTCACCAGCAGCGCATATGCTGAAATGGAATGATACAACTGCCTATTGCATCGTGCAGCTTACTCAGAGCTACGTTTGCCATATATGCTACCTGGTCATGGTTCAAAGATGTTGGGATTTCACAGAGAACGGCTATGAGTTCAGAATTCAAAACAAATAATTGGTCCATAAACATCTCATATAGCAGCAGCAATGCATTTGCAGGCACCTAATTTAGTTTAAGCAGATGAGCCGAAAAAATGAGACCTAAAACGGAAGAAAACGGAAGTTACACCAAAAAATACTCATTTGAAAAGCCAAAATCTGCATATTAAAGTTTAAGAACAAAGAACAATTAAAACAAACTGTTTGCGAGCAAAATTGTTTAGCAAGGCTGTTATAAGCAAGGCCTCACTTGACAGTTAATTCGGGATCTGGGGTTGTACGCTGCTGCTGATTGGCGCTCTGTTGAAATTCTCCACCTACCTTAATTTCTACCATTTTCATTGCAGACATAAACATAGGATTTGGTTATACGCCACGTATTTAAGAAAGTAGATCCCAATTCGAATGGTGTTAATTCTTCTTCATCACTGTTGCACCGCCTTTTATCTGCAATTTCTTGCATAGTTCTATTGCGAATTTTGCTTTTGACAATCACTGGGCATGTTTTGTTTATTTCTAGCCCCAATATTAGTGAAAATGGCAACCGAGAAACTTGGTGAGATTGTCGGAGATAAGATCTCGCTTCCTGCCAGCTGTAATGAGAGCGCAATTAAGCGCGCTGAACAGGTGTATGCCGAAAGCAATGCTCAGCTCAAACGAGAAATTAATGCTCTCAAGGAGAAATTGATGTATCTGGAAACCATGGTTGGTTGTAAGTTATTTTAATCCGACTCTTGACTGGATTTTGCAGACAATCAAATCGCTCCTTCACCTATAACTCCTACTATTGCGTCTCCCTTGGTCCGTCAAACCAGCAAACCTGGTGCGTTCTTTCTATCGAGTTTTTACATTGGGCTGTTTGCATTTGGACGATTAAGTGGAGCCAGAAACCGCGATTGACACATATTGCCTCCTAAATTCGCCATCCTTTTGTTACTGAGTTTTGGTCTCCCTTAGATGTGTATTCGATTTTCACTGTATCCTACCTGTTTAGATGTGACATGGTGGCATTAACCTAATGCTGAACTGAACTGCTCCTAATAAATTTGTATGGGTTGGCAGGATTATCGGTCCTACAGATTTAACTGGTGCATTGGTCACGCTAACGGGTCAGGCCGACAATCGGTCGCATTTGTTACTCTACGGTGCACATTGAGGATGTCAATCCATCTTAATTGAGTGGAAAATATTATTTATCACTTGTAGTTCGCTAAGTGCAAAATGTATCGCTAGTTCCAGCTTCCTTCCATTTTGACACCGACACCACATAGAGCCACAACCACTGCCTGCATTCCCCCAGATGAGTCCTGATTTGGCGGTGGCATTTCGATGCACATCACTCAGTACAGAGACCACGCGTTGCCTTCTGTTCTTTCAATTTCCACGCCGAAAATTTGGCCAATAGTATATATTGCTGATTACTCAAACAATTAACGACTTCCTCTTATTTGTTTGAGGCGAAAGGTTCCATTCCAGATGTTGGTTTATCAATCGATTTTTCATATCAATGCGATTGCGTTGTTGCTTCCTAAATATCCAATTTATAGAGTCGATAACCACCGTTAATCTTATTTTAACTTAGAAGAAGCGTTCCCCTCGTGTAACCAAACCAAAAGATGGAAAGAAGGATGGAGATCCACTAGTTGATGTCAGTCGTATCGACATGCGGGTGGGCAAAATTGTGGAGGTGGAACGACATCCTGATGCGCATTCTCTCTTCATAGGAAAGGTTAGATGTGATTGCTTTTCTTCCATATTTTCTGTTGCAATGACTTTAACATTAATGTAAGCATGGCGCTTACTCGCACTTGTCATGGGGGCAGTTAAGGCGTTGTGCAGAAGGTAATACTATTTTTCCCGAGATTCTCAAGGCAGTTAAATAATTGTCACCTCCGATTGACTTAAGAAAAACGCCTCTAAGCCACCTAGAGAGTTGACTCCACTGGATACAACCTGGTTTAAATGGCTCAAAGCTGGTTTGTGACTACCTAAAATGGCTTGTGTTCGTCTGTAAGCTTGTTTCTTAAGGCAGCTGCTTCTAGTGTTTCAAATGCCTGCAGTATGTTTGCGGACTAATCCGTGTGGTTCAACTTTGACAATAATTTAAAGGAAATTGGATTTTGAATAACAAGCCTATATTTTGAGTTACTAAAACATGCTCTTACCAACCAATACGAATCTTTTCCGTAGGTCAGGCGTTCACTAAAGGCTTTTGAATCATGGTATGGTACTGTCAGCGTAATTTGGCTTATGAAATGCATGCCTTTTAACAATTTCTATCGAGCAGCTAAACAAACTAGACGCTTCGTGGTAATCATCTATCAAGCTGACGGCTGTGGCAATTTTTAGACCTTGATGGAACTTTCTCGCCTTCTTGAGTCAACATTTCAGGTGGTCCATCAGATAGCTTGGATTTCTGGCCAATTCCTTTTGAAGCACACCTGTCCGTCTTCCCAATAGGCATGGGAGTGAGGAGATCCAGAGATGTGTTTCTTGATAATTTATGCCTATAAGGATTAAAACCTGCTGAAATTTCTACCATTCCTATCGAATGTTAGAGAATTTCATAATAACTGGCTAAAAACTCATATGTCATCATGACAGGGAATTCTAGGTTAACAAGGGGAATCACTATTGCTTGTTTCTTAAGGTGGTTATGTTCTGGTCATCTTCAGATTTAAGAATAAAAACTCAAATGGTGCAATTTCCGATAAACATCATCTCATGTTGAATGCAAATGCACATCTTCCAGCGACTTCGGTTCTTCAGAGTGATATCTGGATATATTGCCTCGCTCCAAGTAAGGATTTAATTTGACCCACCCTTCCCTGGGGAACTTTTGCGACTCTGTTGATGGCTTAAACTTTTCACGTCAGGATCAGAGACGACCGGCTTAAATATGTGCTATTAAAGAAGAACATTTAGAAAAATCTTAAAGTGGGAAGCAGCTTGAACCAAATGTAGCGATTTGCAAAGCAAGGTAGAGATGCTTATTTAATCCGCATTTACCTTGAAAGTAGGGCTTACCTAAGACTTAACTGAATGGTTTATTCTCTAAGGCAATGGAAAATTAAAGGAAGCCTATCAAATACATTTAACTTGCTTCAAATACTGCACAGGCTACAAGCGACAAGCCATTTTGAAAGCAGGAAGACTTGACTGCCAATTATTTAGAAATGCCTTTCATTTCACGGGTCGCCTCTTTCGGCGAGCTCTATGACCTAAATTTAGTCCAAGTTATGTGACTGTTATCATTTCATGCCATTGTCTGCCAAATCAAACAGCCGTTCAATGTCTTTGCATTAACTTTGCATAATTTTGACTTTGGTGCAGTAAATTCTTTTTTTTGCTCTTGTAAGGTGGACTAGGCGAAGGCAGCCTTCGCACTGTGGTCAGCGGCCTCGCGCCACATGTGCCCATTGAGAACATGCGAGGATTGGTGGGCATCTTTGTGTGCAATCTCAAGCCTGTCAGAATGCGCGGTATCGAGTCGCGGGGGTATGCTGCTGTGCGCCTCTGACGCCAATGATAAAGTGGAACCTCTGGTTATTGAGAGTCCGACAGAGCTCGCACTGGTGACAGAGGTCTGCGTAGAGGGTTATCCTGGTGAGATAATTATCCCCATTTGTGCATTAAAGGGTCCCGACCTTTGGAAGCAGGCTACTTTTGCTCCTATGACATCTCATTCAGTTAAAGACTTTACTGGTAGCCCTTTGGATTGTGTCAAAATTCTATTGGCTTCCCTTATTAAAAAGAAGCCTCAATGCCGTGTGAATGTGTTGAATGGACATACAGACTTCTCTTCGCCTCTCAGATATGGTTTAAATGCGTGCATTGCAAACATTAGGGCTATATTGAGCCAAATCAGGTGGCAAATGAAGGCTTTGCAGATGTTATTGAAGTTAATTTTGAAGCTTAGAAAGTCAAATGCGCTGGACAGGGCCACATCGAGAATGGTCAGTAGTTGCTTGACATCTTGTTCCCTTTTTCGTCTTCTCTTCTTTACCCTTTTTTTGCTTTTGTCTGTTCAGATCATTTGGTTTAAAGTTCCTCGCACTGTAAATAATTAAAGACACACGTGTTCTGTCATCAGCAACTGCTAATGCGTGGTGATCAATTTCGCCCTGGCTTTCCTAGCAAAATAATTAAATGCTTCTAAATAAGCCATATGAGTAATTATTAGAGCATGGCAGGTATGGTAGCTTTCCACTAATACTATGAAGAAGATGTGGGATTACTCTGCCTACTCTCTTGCCACAGCATTTGGATCAGCACTCGTGTCTCCACAGTGATTGGCCAGTGCCCAGTTATTCTGCGTGCCAATATCTGCAGGTTGGAAAAACTAAACGCGAGTGCAGGTTTCCCGTATTCTGAATCTTCTGCAATTAGACAGACCAAGGAGAACTGAAGGGACTTTGTGAGCATATGCCTTTTGATGATGCTGACGCCAGTGTAAATGCGCGCAGCATCCACAATGATACGCCAGTACAGAATGGCGGGTGTCATCATCACTCTAATACGTAATCGTTGTGTTTCATGGATTTCTGGTCATTATTTTCAATAGTGTTGTTGTGAATCATAAAGAGATCATGTGAGACCTGCACTTTACTGAAGTGGCTCAACTTTCAGTTCAGTGCAGTACCACTTTTTCGATGAACTGGATTATCAACTTCATCCAAAGAAGAAGATGTGGGAAAAAGTGATATCTGATTTGCGTGTTGACACTTCACAAATTGTCACCTACAAGGGTGCAGCTTGGAGCCGGAAGAACAGCCCTGATATTTGTCATCACAGGCTGCTACTGTGGTGGGATGGAGTGATTTCCTAAGTGGTGCATGTAATCAGATGTGCTTTTCTGTTTTCCTTAATAGTTGTCACAGAGATTTTGACACAAACCGGAAGAATGTATGTGGGAAGATCTTCAGTTTGACTAAGTTTCAGTTCAAAGTGGCTAGCATTTGGCGAAGATTTCAGAAGGCAGACAGATAAAGAGTCTTATCTCTACACCACTCACCAACTAACACAAGGCCCCTCCGTTTGAGAAAGAATTGATTAGGATACCATAGCGATGAATTTAGAAAGGAAGAAAGAATTAAATTTTCCCAACCTGCTGATTTTTATGGTTTCAGGGTACATTATGAATCAACGATCTTCTTGGCTCCACAATAGTTTAAAGTTGATCAACGAAGGATTGGGGACTGGAAGCGCGTGCTCATGATGGTTTTCGGGTAGCTTTCACTGGGTGGTGTTTTCGATCTCTGAGAAAATATTCTTGTCGACGTCTCACTCCGTGCACTAGCTCAGTGCCGGCCCTGGTGGCATAATTCAGTGAACGCTATTCTCCCAAATCACATACAAGCGATTGTGGGCCAAACAATTGCTTTAGTAGCATCTAGAACGCCAGGAGAATGCGTTTCTAGATTCACATGGTAGTAGAAGTGAAGTGACAGATTGAAAAGCAGACTGCAGCATGATAGCATACATCGCTCTAACCTCTTTTTCAACGCATAGCACAAGTACCTAGTAAGCTGTTGTTTTCAACAGGACGTTGCTATGGCTTACCACTAGAACCAGTGCCAAAAAATGAGTGTGGATTCAAAGTGCCTGTTAATTAACGTTTTTGCACGATAGTCACAATGTCATCGATTGCACAGTTAAGATCAATTCGAATCTAAAAACACATCGAATTCAGACCCCAATGTATCTTTTTGGTAGGTTGATAACCTCTCCCCATGAATCTGGAATTTAAGCTCATAGCTAAATAAATCAAATCTGCTTTTCAAGAGCAATCATCGCATTCAAGTACGTATTCTTTGTTGTTTCTATTTAATGGTAGAAGCCTCATTGATCGAAGACATCAGGTAGGTTGCAATTTGTTCACACGTAAAAATTGCATGGTTCCGTCAATCATAAACGCCCTTGCAGAATAAGCTGCACATGCTTTAGGTATTTAATCTGATAGACGTGATTAAAAATATATTGCAGCGTTAGGTTGATAAAGCAGCACTCGTTGTGGTGCTGCTTGAACTCTCACCATTCTGCAGCACTGCCATGAGCATAGACGACAAGGCCAGAAAGGTTCATGATGATGAAACTTGAAAATATACAAGTGTAACTGTGAACAAAAGTAAAATAATTGAAAGGTGTTTGAGCTACTGTCAGGAAAGTTGGAGTTCTACTCTGTGATAACTAAAGGAGATCGGATTAAATGGCATTACCAAATGCCACTCTCTTTATCATTGCCCATGTATGCATATTCACATGCAAAGACATTGCCTCACTTAACGTCCTAGGGCCAAATCAGGATTGGCATTCACTCCCTTAAGCTAATTTGATTGCCCACATTAATCAATTCACATGAGGCTGTGAATATATATACCAATCTTATCCTTCTCCATGGGGTCTTCCGCATGGGTTCGCACGACAACCCGCGCTTCAACCCAGCGTTACTGACGTGATATAGTTTTGCATTTAGCATAATTATTGTCTCTAATGTCTCGAGAAAGTCGGCATGAGGATAACACTGCAAAAGGGAAATGCCTTTTAACCAGGCGCAAAGTCCTTAAAAGCGATTTGTCTCAATGACTCCAACTCAGCTGTCTTTCGGTGCTCAGCTATTAGAATTTAAGTGCGTGCTTATCGTTGATTGAAACGGGATTGATTCCGAGGCTAGAGGTGATGGCCACCCGCCTAAAATTCTGTTTGAATTAACTGTCTGTAGGTGTGCGACTCTAGTTGGAGATCCATCTGGATCTTTCATGACATGAGCTGCCTTGATTTGAATTATCTTCATTGGGTGTTTTTGTCTAACATTGTGCTATCACATCACGTCCCCGCTGAACACAGCGATGTCTGCAGTGTTTACAGGGTTGTGAACCTCTGAGGTCAGGGAGAGGTAAATGTAGGTTAGCTTTGAAAAAATGCCAGGTTTGCGTCCCTATGACATGGTTAGCTGAGTTTGATTGTGTGGTCAGCGATTTGGTAGGCCTAGGAAGCGCGCAAAGTTTGTTTTAAGACGTTCATCCAATTACTTCGTTGTAAACTGGCCTCCTTTTCTTGCCTTATGCTGATTTAGCGCATCCAGATGGACACGGACTAAGCTCAACATCTCCTATAGCTTGTCGGTATAAAGAATTGTGATAAAGTTTGAGGGCCAATTCACTGAATGAGTCATCAAGTTATTGAATTAAGTGTCTTCAACACATTTTGGTAGAGACCTTACTATATCTGCGCTAAGCAGCCTCACATGCATTTACCCAATGTAAATTTAATCCACGCTAGGCGTTTAATTTAGCTGGAAGCCTTTTGGTTTGGGCTTTGAATGTAGTGCAGCTTAGCCGTGCGCATTTGCTTAATAAGTACTTGCGATCTGTATTTCTGAGGGCCAACATTAAAATGGCATCAGCTTATACGTTGCCCTTAAAAATATTCAAGGTGGGCACACGCGCCTTTGCATTGATTAGCGCAAAGGTTATGGTTCACTTATGAAATTGCCTGCAAGATTGTAAAGTGGCATGTAAAACAAACCGTCCTCATTTCCTGAATACGAATGCTTTTGATGAATATTCGGATGATGGAAATGTGCCTTGACGTAAACAAAAGTTGTCCTAAAGGGCAGCCAAGGTGATCTAAATGACGTCAGCCCTTATTGGAGTGAGAAAAGTGACAACATCTGTGAGTTGACGACGGTAGATGCATGTTAGCCTTTGAGGAATCATGCAGACGTAAGACGCATTGTTGACTATGTTTCATTGGCCTTCGAGCCCACCTCGATTAATTTCGTTTGCAAAGCGCTTTGGTAGACTGGAAACCAAATTCTGTGAGAAGAATGCAATGAAAGTTACTTTTACTTAGAATTAGAATAGGTAGACTGCAGAGGAAGCGTTAAAGTGCGGCTCACTGATATTTTTACATCTATGCATACGCATGGAAAATTGGCGCCTCGAAATCCGTTTTGTTCCTCATCCATCAAACACTGAAGCAGCTCACTTACCAGACTGGCGACCTTTAAGGAAGATGCTTAAAAGCCGCTGAACATCGGCTTGGGGATAATTTCCTTTCTTGGACTGGTCACCATCAAAGTAAGCACGAGTGGACTTCCAGTGACCTGTGCCAATACCATTTCGAGGTAAATAGGATTTGTTGTTCATATTTTGAAACGTGACTCAAGTGATTCCATATGATCGAACACGCGTAACGGTTAGTGTAACTCGCACTTTCCAACCACAATTCTCGTCATTACCTGGGCTCCCGCCATTTTATATCATCATTATTATTGTGTGTGCGTAGGTAGTGCCCACTAGTAGCAAAAACAAAAGCGTGCTTCCATCCAAACCGTGAATGCAACGCACGAATGCATAATTAGGGCGCAGATTTGGGCCTAGATGCACTCCACCTAAAGTACTTTTAATCACTGCAATTCTAAACTCATTTTGCATGCACTGTTTCAGTTTCCACCCAACTCCTAATTCATTTTGCTTTTGTGGAGGACAAGCATAAGCTTGATTTAATGAGGAGCTAATATTATTTCTGGTAAATGCATACTGTCGAAGGACAAACGGTTGCCTTACGTCGTGATGTCTATCGCGCTACCAAACCCGAGAAACTCGTGAGTCAGTACTCAAGCAGTTCTTGCACAGCCGTTTCGCTGACATTTCTCCTTGGGCTATCGTAACGCTGGTAAGAGTATACATCCCAAAAAGATCGTGCACATGTGACCCGGACCTTTAGAGTCTTACACCTAATCTGCTTCAAACGCTTCTGCGAAGCATCAACCCAGACTAGCGGATGAACGCGCAAATTGAAAGAAGGTGCAATCTATCAGCTTCTCAAGAAAGTTTGAAGAGCTCAAAATGCTTTGAAGCTGAAAGCAAATGACTGCACTGGGTGTTCATCAATGACACTAGGTGTTCATACAAGAATAGATAATTGCATACCTTAACCAAAAATTAAGATCACAGGACTTATTCATTAAGCAGTATCAGTCAGACACGAGTTGATGCAAAGTCTTCACTACTAGAGGGACCTGACTTTATGTCAGCATTGCACCAGCCACCCCTTATTTCATATGCGTACATGCAGGCCGAAAATTAGTGCCAAGGACGTCTGGTAGAAGTACTACCAGGGATAGCGTAGAAAGGCCCATTATATTCCCCTTCGACAAATTAGCTTTGCAACTATTGGGAAAAGAGGCTGCACAGCCTTGATTTTAAGGCTTTGTTTTCATTTGATGTTCAGTGCGTCATCACTTCATGGGTTTGCAGATCATTTAACTAAGCTGAAGTAAAGTGTAAATAACGAAATATCTCAAATTCTCTTATCACTTCTGCAAAATTCATTCTGTCGTAGTTAAATCCCTTTCAGCTAAGCAATTTTCTTTCTGCGAACCATTCCTCGGATTTAAGCATGCGATGGTGCGGAGAAAAGGTTGACAAAATGAGACACATTGCACTCTCCTACTTACACTCTATTACTGTAAGTAGCCTTCCTTTCCGTCTTTTAACACTGCAGCTGTCACTACAGGCGCATTGTGGAACACACATTGTCCGACTTTGGCCTTAACTCGTTCGTCTTTGCTGTGGGCACGCCGGTAACACAGCTGCTAGTGTAGATTACTTGTCAGCTCAATTTGATTTTTGCGCAGTAGGCATGTGGCCATAATGCTTATGTATTTTCTCCGCCTTTGGCGACATAGTGCGATTTCAACGGCGGCCAAGTTATGCTCAAAGCAGCATAACTTGTCACTTCTTAATCCATCCTCATTATCCACACTTTTACAAAATAGACAAACTTATGGAGGAACTGGATCACTTTATTTGACAGTGCCTTGGAACAGATTTTGAAGAAGGCTGCGCACTCAGAAAAGGCCAGACATAAGATCTTACGGAGCTGCTTGTACTCACCCACCGACGATAAGTAGCATTTTCTTATTTTGCTCCACTCAGCAATGGTGCGAATGCATTTGTACTTGGTAATGCCTGCTAACTAATAAACCCCATTCATTGTCTTTGTATTTTTTGTGCATCTTTCACCTTTTGCCATTATTCGCTGAGAATTCGTATTTTCGCCTTATTTAAAACAATCAGCTGTCGGTATCAAATAATAAACTACTCCCGCTGGTTGAAAGTAATTTCTTAGACGACTGCAATTCAACAAATCTAAAAGGAGAAAGATACCGCCTACGACATCGCAATTAATGGGCATATTACCCAACTTACAGCCTTGCCCTGCTTCACAAAAGTGCAACCTGCAGTTGACTTGCTTATTAAGAATCACATACATCGTATGTATTTAGTTTTGCTTTAAATGAGAAGTTAGACGGTCCAATTAACCCATATTCCCATGCCATTACATTCATGAACATCTTCTGGCTAAAATTTTAAGTTTGGAGATTAGAGCTTATCTTGCATTTGCTGGTATTTGGATGCAGAAAATATGCATGCAAGACAGGCATTTTAATTGTTCGCTCAGGTCTTCAGTAAATATCCATTTGACCCTCTTCCCTTTATATGGCAGGCAGTGACATTTTGGTTTATTTGGAGATCTGCTCAGTCTGTAAATCGTATTTTTCACCTGCGCTTTCCCTATAATTTGTGACTTTTCGAGGTAAGGAAAAGTATTTTATTATTTTCATGGAAAATAAAGCAAATGCTAAAACGTTTTCGAGATGAAAGATTTATGTTGCTGCGCACCGCATTGTTTGCGCAAGACAGCTAAAGTTGGTCTAGCAAACCTTCTTCCTCCTCCTCCTCTTCCATTTTACCATCTCTATAAAAAAACAGCCACGTAAACCAGAAATCTTAAATATAATACAGCTGTCATGTGGTAGCAAAGCTATGGACGTAAAGGAGAACCTCTTGCATGCAGGATCATGTTTAACACCAAGCACATTACGAAACAATCCGGAGGGGACACGTGTGCTCAAGTATTGCAAAGTGGGTAGTGAAGAGATAGGCATAGATGCAAGGGTGGCACCTGAGACGGTGCTCGAAAACATGGCTGCGGTAAAATCCCATTTCATTCCTATGCATGATTTTGTGAGTGAGTTGAGAGAAGAATGTTCACCTGGTTGTGAATAAATGGGGCAATCGCTCAGAGATGGGAGATCTACTGATTTGCCACCTAACAGCAACTGTAGTTGTAACTAAGAAGCCTAAATACGTTCAGCCTTCTCTTGTCACAAGTGGCAGTAGAAAGAAGGGTAAAGAAGAAGCATCTACGCTTACGAGTCCTGTGCATCCCCTCATTAAGACCACTGCGCATGTTTCACGTGTGATGATCTGCCAAGCCCATAAAGTGATGACGCACTGAACATCAAATGAAAACAAAGCCTTAAAATCCAAGGCTGTGCAACTCTTTTCCCAATAGTTGCAAAGCTAATTTGTCGGGGAATATAATGGGCTTTTCTACGCTATCCCTGGTAGTACTTCTACCAGACGTCCTTGGCACTAATTTTCGACACCTGCATGTACGCATATGAAATAAGGGGTGGCTGGTGCAATGCTGACACTGGTAAAGTCAGGTCCCTCTAGTAGTGAAGACTTTGCATCAACTCGTGTCTGACTGATACTGCTTAATGAATAAGTCCTGTGATCTTAATTTTGGTTAAGGTATGCAGTATCTATTCTTGTAGACACCTAGTGTCATTGATGAACACCCAGTGCAGTCATTTGCTTTCAGCTTCAAAGCATTTGAGCTCTTCAACTTTCGAGAAGCTGATAGATTGCACCTTCTTTCAATTTGCGCGTTCATCCGCTAGCTCCGTTGATGCTTCGCAGAAGTGTTTGAGGCAGATTAGGTGAAGATTCTAAAGGTCCGGTCACATGTGCACGATCTTTGGGATGTATGCTCTTACCAGCGTTACGATAGCCCAAGGAGAAATGTCCTTGAAACGGCTGTGCAAGAACTGCTTGAGTACCGACTCACGAGTTTCTAAGCCTGGTAGCGCGATAGACATCACGACGTAAGGCAACCGTTTCACCTTCGACAGTATGCATTTACCAGAAATAATATTAGCTCCTCATTAAATCAAGCTTATGCTTGTCCTCCACAAAGCAAAATGAATTAGGAGTTGGAGTGGAAACTAAAACAGCGCATGCAAAATGAGTTTAGAAGTGCAGTGATTAAAAGTACTTTGAGTGCATCTAGGCCCAAATCAATTATGCATTCGTGCGTTGCATTCACGGTTTGGATGGAAGCACGCTTTTGTTTTTGCTACTAGTGGGCACTACCTACGCACACAATAATAATGATGATATATAAAATAGCGGAGCCCAGGTAATGACGAATTGTGGTTGGAAAGCAGGTTACACTAACCGTTACGCGTGTTCGATCATATGAATCACTTGAGTCGTTTCAAAATATGAACAACAAATCCTATTTACCTCGAAATGGTATTAGCACAGGTCACTGAAGTCCACTCGTGCTTACTTTGATGGTGACCAGTCCTTAAGCCGATTTCAGCGGCTTTTAAGCATCTTCCTTAAAGGTCGCCAGTCTACAAGTGCTGCTTCAGTGTTTGATGGATGAGGAACAAAACGGATTTCGAGGCGCCAATTTTCCATGCGTATGCATAGGATAAAATATCGCGAGCCGCACTTTAACGCTTCCTCTGCAGTCTACCTATTCTAATTCTAAGTAAAGTAACTTTCATTGCATTCTTCACAGAATTTGGTTTCAGTCTACCAAAGCGCTTTGCAAACGAAATTAATCGAGGTGGGCTCGAAGGCTAATGAAACATAGTCAACAATGTCACACGTCTGCATGATTCCTCAAAGGCTAACATGCAGTCTACCGTCGTCAACTCACAGATGTTGTCACTTTTCTCCTCCAATAAGGGCTAATGTCATTTAGATCACCTTAGCTGCCCTTTAGGACAACTTTGTTTTACGTCAAGGCACATTTCATCATCCATCAAAAGCATTCGTATTCAGGAAATGAGGACGGTTTGCTTTACATGCCATTTACAATCTTGCAGGCAATTTCATGCTTAACCATAACCTTTGCGCCAATCAATGCAAAGGCGCGTGTGCCCACCTTGAATATTTTTAAGGGCAGCGTATAAATGATGCCATTTTAATGTTGGCCCTCAAATACAGATCGCAAGTATTTATTAAGCAAATGCGCACGGCTAAGCCGTACTACATTCAAAGCCCAAACCAAAGGCTTCCAGCTAAATTAAACGCCTAGCGTGGATTAATTCCATTGCAATGCATGAGGGCGTTTGGCGCAGATATAGGTCTCTACCAAAATGTGTTGAAGACACTTAATTCACACTTGATGACTATTCATTGAATTGGCCCTCAAACTTTATCACAATTTACCGACAAGCTATAGGAGATGTTGAGCTTAGTCCGTGTCCATCTGGATGCGCTAAATCAGCATAAGGCAAGAAAAGGGTTGTGTTTACAACGAAGTAATTGGATGAACGTCTTAAAACTTTGCGCGCTTCCTAGGCCTACCAAATCGCTGACCACACAATCAAACTCAACTATGTGTGTCATGGGACGCGACTATGGTTTTTCAAAGCTAACTCACATTTACCTCTCCCTGACCTCAGAGGTTCACAACCCCTGTAAACACTGCAGACACGTTTGCTCAGCGACGTGATGATAGCACAATGTTAGACAAAAACACCTGTCGAAGATAATTCAAATCAAGGCAGCTCATGTCATGAAACATCAGATGGATCTCAACTAGAGTCGCACCTACAGACAGTTAATTTGGCAAAGGCGGGTGGCCATCACCTCAACCTCGGAATCAATCCCGCTTCAATCAACGATAAGCATGCACTTAAATTTAATAGCTGAGCACCGAAAGACAGCTGGTTGGAATACGAGACAAATCGCTTTTAAGGACTTGCGCTCGGTTAAAAGGCATTCCCTTTGCAGTGTTATCCTCATGCTGATTTCTCGAGCATTAGAGACAATAATTATGCTAAGTAAAACCATATATCACGTCAAACGCTGCCGAAGCGTAAGTGTCGTGCGAACCCATGCAATGATCCCATGGAGAAGGAGCAGATTGGTATATATATTCACAGCCTCATGTGAATCGATTAATGTGGGCAATCAAATTAGCTTAAGGTGAATTGCCAATCTGATTTGCCCCTAGGACGTTATGAGGCACGTCTTTGCATGTGAATATGCATACGTGGCAACATAAAGAGAGTGGCATTTAATGCCATTTAATCCGATTCCTTTAGTTATCACAGAGTAGAACCCCAACTTTCCTGACAGTAGCTCCAAACACCTTTCATTTATTTTACTTTTGTTCACAGTTTCACTTGTATATTTTCAAGCCTCATCATCACGGTCCTTTCTGGTCTTGTCGGCTACGTTTGCGGCAGTGCTGCGGAATACAGAGAGTTCGCTAAGCACCACAACGAGTGCTTCTCTATCAACCTAACGCTGCACATATTTTAATCACGTCTACTAGATTAAATACCTAAAGTATGTGCAGCTTATTCTACAAGGGCGTTTAAAATTGATGAAACCTACAAATTTTACGTGTGAATAAATTGCATCCTATCGATGTCTTTCATCAATGAGGCTTCTACCATTAAATAGAAACGTCACAATTGCGTACTTTAGTGCGATGATTGCTCTTGAAAAGCAGACCAGATTTATTTAGCTTTGAGCTTAAATTCCGATTCATGGGGATAGGTTATCAACCTACCAAAAGATACATTGGGTCTCAATTCGATGTGTTTTTAGATTCAATTGATTCTAGCTGTGCAATCGATGACTTTCATGTGACTATCGTGCGCAAACGTTAATTACAGGCAATTTGAATCTCCAGTTTTTGGCACTGGTTCTAGTGGTAAGCCATAGCACGCCCTGTTGAAAACAACAGCTTACTAGTACTTGTGCTTGGCGTTGAAAAGGGTAGAGCGATGAGATGCTATCATGCTGCAGTCTGCTTTTCAATCTGTCACTTCACTTCCTACCATGAAACTAGGAATGCATTCTCCTGGCGTTCTTGATGCTACCAAAGCAATTTTTCGCCTACAAATAACTTGCATGTGATTTGGGAGGATAGCGTCTACTGAATTACGCCATCAGGGCCGGCATTGAGCTAGTGCACGGAGTTAGATGTCGATGCTAATATTTTCTTCGAGATCGAAAACACCACCCAGTGGGTGTTACCAAAAATCATGAGCACGCGCTTCAGTCCCCAATCCTTCGTTGATCAACTTTAAACGGCTTGCAGCCACAAGATTGCTGATTCATAATACCCTGAACTGTGCATTCAGTAAGGGAAAATTTTTAATCTTTCTTCCTTTCAGTCTATCGCTAAGGTATCCTAATCAATTCTTTCTCAAACGGGCCTCAGGTTAGTTAGTGAGTGGTGTAGAGATAAGACTCTTTATCATCTACCTCACAAATCTCTACAAATGCTAGCCACTTTGAACCGAAACTTAGTCAAACTGCATGCATCTTCCCATAATGTATACTTCCGGTTTGCGTCAAAATCTCTGTGACAACTAAGGAAACAGAAAAGCGCATCGATTACATGCACTACCTAGAAATCACTCCATCCACCACAGTGTTAGCAGCCTTGATGACAGCATCGGGGCTGTTCCTCAACTTCAAGGTACACCCTTGTAGGTGGCAATTTGTGAAGCGTCAACACGCAAATCAGACATCACTTTTTCCCACACTTTCTTCTTTGGATGAAGTTGAGCATCGGTTCGCCTAAAAAGGAAGGCATGAACTAAGTTGAGCTACTTCAGTAAGTGCGGTGTTCACATGACCTTTAATATCTCCCACAACACCTAGCCGGAAATAATGATCAGAAATCCATGAAAAGTTACAAATCGGATTAATGCATTAGAGTGACGATGA
>JAKROA010000062.1:0-41420 GCA_023375655.1 Taenia crassiceps
GACTTTCTTCCCTTAACAAATGAGGGCAGCTTTCACCATATTCTAATACCCGTTTTGCTCAGCTGCATCACTCTCCGTCGCACACATTAGGACGATATTTTATTTCATCTTGAGACTGCTTCATTCACTTGCAAATTTCTGTCATTCACTCAGTCCATCCAAACTACTGCTGCATATTCCCGATGCCTTGCGTTTGTTCTGCAATAAAAATATATAAATGCCAGAGATCAACATTTGCTCCCCTTTGAGGGTGCATAGTCCAATAGAACTAGACGATCTGTCCTATGGTAGTCACACATCCATTGATATGCCAGGTACGTCAAATGCGGCTCTAGTGTTGTAGCAGTAGGATGCCTAAATGGTTAGCTTGATTTGGTAGCCATGAATAAGGGTCTTTCTACTTCGCATGATTTCTCATGGTTCGGCCCAAATTATTATGGTCCTGCTAAAAGGTTTACAATTTCGAATTCAATAAGTCCTGATCTTTCTCAAAGCTCATTGCTTAGCATTGTGAGGATCTTTGATTGAAGTGATTCCTCCATTAAGCATCACAACTACTTGCTCGCTTCTGCGGTACCCAACGTCTCACTGCACAATTTTGTCTCCCATGCTGCTTTGGAAGTCCTTAGAATTCTACTGCTAATGTGTGATAGAACAACGCCGACGCGACCACATTGGCCGTTTTGCTTGCAGACAGGTACAAGCACATTGCAATCAGAATAAGGCCACTGCTATTCAGTTAGGCACTTGCGTCAAGTCTCGTGATTCTCCAGTTTGCTTTGAGGAGACATTGCAAATAGTCCAATTTGCACCACGTGTCTGAATTCACATCTCTGGCATTAAGCGCAAGCACTGATGAGGGCAACGCGTGGTAGTTTAGCGCAAAAGGGCAGCATACTTAGCAGAAGAGTGTAAGGCTCGAGTTAGAGAAACCGGTATAAGCTGGTGGCTTTGCTTCGAGGTCATTAGTAGCTTGATATTGCACTAGTTCTTAAGATAGGCAAAAATGTGACGTCAGGATTTGGCAAACTCTGCATTGATTTGTCGGAGTGGCTGAGTTTCTTTCAATGGGAAGTAATGCGATGGAATGAAATGATTTGTTTAAGGTGCAGCAGAAGTGCTTTGGTTTAAAAGGTGGAAAAGATGTGCTTAATGTAGACCAGGTGACTTGATTCATCAAGCCGTATAAACTACATGGCACAAACATTAAAGGGTCAATCTAGAATAAATGACACCTATATTATTTGCTTGCATAGATGACGCTACAAGTGACATCGTCTTTGGAACCAGGGAAATCGTGAGAGCAAGTAAGTGGTGTGTGAGAACACACAGTGGATGCATTTAAATTGCTGGCATTTGCAGTGTTAACTAAGCCACAATATCCATGGTTTACATGCATACACTCACGCACAGGAATATTCCTTCTAGTCAGCGCAGCATGAGCGCACAAGAAGAGTGGAATTTTGCGCACCACTAATGAGCGCGTGTTTTTCACTTATGACCTAACTAAGTATCTTCGTCCACGCATGTGCGATCTGATTCGCGGAGCCCGTGAGGACTGCATCCGCACTGTCAGCTTAAAGCAATATTTTAATGCCTCTCTAACAATCTTCCTTGTTTCCTTCGATTTAAGCAGGTGGCTCATTTGCTCTGCTGCTATGCCCTCACTGCAAATCAGTACAGTATGGACTCAGCAACAGTCCTTATAGCAATCACTTCTTAGTATGGCCAATGCTGGATTCGACGGCAGCATGAAAATAAGTCACCATTAATGAAAGATGAAGATTAATATGCACTGCATTTAAGTGAAAGAGAAAGCACTGCATTTTCCTCAAGTTTTGATGCAGTATTTGCCATCTTCGCCTCCGTGGTGCGGGATTTCATTTGCGATCTGAACGCCATACTCTTGATGCCTTATAGTGATGCAATGGCTGTACGGATCTGTGCTCCGGCATATCTCTGGTGTCTGCCAAAATTGGCTGAAACCAAAGGAGTTCACTCTGCCTCAACTTTTTATTGCAGATGCTATAGCTGTTCGACTCTTCCGCGGATTTCCAAACATGGTACTTAAGTGAATGGTAAAGTGCCAAAGCACAGATGTTTTGGGTGAAGCTGACGTGGTCCAGAGGCATAACCAGGAAGCCTTTGCTGTCCGACTGGACTGGAGTTATCTGCAGTCAGCCTTTCACTTTAACACGGACCACATCGACAATAGGACTCTCCTGCTCACGCAGGGCTACCCTCTTCTCCATTCAATGAGAAGGCAAACAAGGATATTTTACTTTCCCACCACGAAGGTGAGTCGGGAGTCGCAATTCTCCCATCGTAATGAAGCAAATGCTAGATGGAAATCGAGAACCTTTCGTGGTGGAATTCATTTTGCATATGAGGAAATCTGCACAACAGCCACTGAGTTAATGAATAACTCATAGGGAATTTGGCGACAACTACTGATTCAACAGGCTTTCTGTCGCAAAATTAACACACCCTCCCCGTCTAATGAGAGTTTGTCAAGCAAGCAAAACTACTTCTCAATTGTTTAAACAATACAACCTTTTCGCATTCGGTTGCATGTCTCATTGGTTAATCTAACTGCACCAACGTGGGTGCGAGATAATTGCAAAAGAAGAACACATAAGCAGATCTAGTGTGCTTAAATGAGAGGTTCAGCCCGTTGCCGAGCAAAGGCTTGGAGGGGTGGGAGGGAGAATGGTGAGTAGGACAGATGTCGCGCATCTACCGGTTGTGCAGAACGGGAGAATGAGCGTGTGAAGAAAAAGAGGATCTCTTCTGAGTAGTAGTGCCCAAGCCTGTGGTCAGACTAGGTAAGTTGATGTGGGTGATGATGTTGATGAACCTAAGTCAGGAGAGTCAAAGGCCAATATGCGGATGGGTCATGGGTGCGTAGCAGGGTCAAGTATTGCTGAGGGTTAGATAAGAGGAGACTGAGTGGATGGGTGAAGACAGTTTCATTTGCATAACCGTCTTTTCAGCGGTCTAGTGCTTTATATATTAGGGTCGAAGAGTGCCAAATGAATCCCAAATTTAGTGTGCCTACTTCGCGGATGAGGGTAAATTTTGGATTATGCTGACGGTGCCTTAGACTCGCCCCAGGCTAAGATGGGAAGGAAAGAATGAAGGTTGGCAACATTGGCTGTTGGGTGTATTCCCATCTCACCATCTTAGCAATTACTTCACCAACGGCGGCGCCACGTCTCGTACTGCTTAGTCACCGAACAGCTAACTTGATGGCCCCAAAAGCGTGTTTATTTGGAAGCAGAAGATGGACCTTTACCGAGATTGGAAAGACCTGCAGAAGAGCATGCCACCGCCAAATTTCTACTGTAGAACAGCTTGAAGACAAAAAGTTTGAATGCCATAATTGAGCTAAGGTCAGTATGATGCCACTGTGCTCCAGACTAACAGACGCAACACTGCAGTAGACCGCACTACACGCTGCATGCAACACGTGACATCGATCGATTTCACACATGGGATAGGAAGGTTTCGGTCGCATTAACGCTAGCTCCTCTCAGACGTCTCACCTCCGCTACGTCTCGTACTGGCACCAGATGCCCTTGGTTTTTGGTGGCCCTTCCTCTTTGTTAAAGGAAACTCAGGAGACCAGACCTGGGGGGAAATTGCACTTGGCGGAAATGAAGGTTAGGCAGTGGCATTCCTCCCAGTGTTTTCTTATCAAATTGCTTGCCTCATTTTCCTTTTGCACCATTCTCACACATTAGCCAAGAAGTGGCTAAAGTAGTAGCGCTAATAATTGAACGCAGTAAAAGAGGTTTGCGTGCCACTTGCGAGCATCACAGCGTTAGATTAATGCTAACTCATGCTTAACAGAGTTTGGGTGCTTCTATTGCCGCAATTGCGCAGCAGTAGGTGAACAAATATACGAAAGGATGTTTCGTTGGAAGTGCCAATGAAAGCAGGAAAAGTGGATTGCATTGCAAAATGTCCAACATAACTCGGCGAATCAGGTACTGATGTGAATGCTTCACAGCATTCCATTTCCTACATTCGTTTGCCCTATTACCTTCTTCCCTTCCATTCATTCCTCTCCACCAACATCATCCAACTGCTTCACCCCTTCCAGCAGAACAACCGCTTCTCTTCGCTTGCGCCGGAGGAGGCGATCTACCTCCACTCTTCACTCTGTTCAGGGCAAGCATTTTCGAAGCTGCAGAATCAGGCGCATTTACCAGCAGACCACTTTTACGAATTCGCTAATTATGTCTGAGGGTGAGTTGCGTATCCCTGTCCCTCACTTGCATTTGGATCACCCTTATGCCTCTTCATAATTCATGCCTCCAAATCGACAAAAGTAGAGGACGTAGAGGATCACAACTGTATGCTTGCAGTCGCTTGCCTACCGTGGGCGCACTAAAATAAGCTAGGCTCATCCATCCGCTCTAGCATATAAACCTCCTTCATCCTTTCGCATTTCATCAGTTCAGTATTGCCAAATTTAACTCTCAGATTTCACGAGACAGACTCTAAGTCACCGATTTTGCGCCTTGGGTGTTACAGTTCATCGTAGGCACGTAGAAACAATTGGCACCTCCGAACTGGGAAGTGGAATACAGCACTTAATCTCCCTGGTTCTCTTTACGATCCCCTCCATCGCCAATAACCTAAGTATCTCATTATTCTTCTGCTTCTGCTTACCGTCTTCCAAACTAATGAGTCTGACGCAGTTAGCGACCACTCCCTAACACAGAGTTGCAGATACACATTCATGTACACGCCGTTCCCTACCGCCCTTTAAGGAGAACCAAAACTGGGTCCTTCTTACTCTCCTTCTTCGTTTTCCTACCCTTGCATTTTTCAAAGCAATATTAACATTTCACCTGTCCCCTTCTCTTCCTAAGTCAGTCAACATCAATGCTACTTTGATGAGTGTCCCTCATTTTTGACTGTCCGTATCCATCGTCTACTGTATCATTTCTGCTTCCTAAGTCATGACATATGTCACTGATTGGACTAGTAGCAGATCAGACCGCAGTTAGACCTACTTATGACTACACCTTAGCTTGCTGCTTCCGTCTCGTTCTTTGTAAGTGCTCTTGTTTCCTCCGAGCCCCTCCCATCGCACTCTCAGGGATGAAGGTAAGCACTTCACTTTATTGCACACTGGCATCCTCTAAAATGCAATCCTTTTCAGTGTCCTATCAAAATAGTAGTTTGTTTGTGCATTTATGGCTTTGTAGAAGGAATCGGAGGCAGAGTTGGATTTTGTTGTCATGAGTGCAGAGTCAAAGTGGTCGACACTGAGCCCATGTTCTAGAGGTTCTGCGTTCCTATCCAGTTTATTCTTCAACACTACGCCCAACGTTCTTCTGGGCAGTGCTAGATATAGGCTATTACTCCCGCTTTGATCACGCTGTCATAAATGTGAAGGACACCATGGAGCCTCAAGTTTGATTATAAATCCCTCAATTAGGTGATTGGGCCTGTCACTCCGTCCACGTCTGCAATATGAGAATCAGTAAAAGAGTCTTCTGCAATGCACACTTCCGTCTACAATCGCGTTTTCATGCCTCGCACGCGGACACTTGGATGGTCTACATGCCTGTTAAAGCAAAGTCGCACGCAAACTCCTAAATTGGCGCTCTACAATTGGAAGCGTTCTAGCTCACTGTCTTTAGTGGGAGTCGAAACCATGTCTCTCCATATCCCCCGAAAAGCCACATTTCCAACTGGTGACACTTCATTTTCTTGTGGTTCTAGCAATAGCAGAAACTCGCAGAGAATGACAGCCATGAGTGAGTGTTATCCATTGCTAATAGAACCTTTCACTAATGTACCGTATTCACTTGCATGCGTGCCAGACTGCACTATGCATTCTGTTCCTTTTGTCGCGTCCATTTTGGTAGCCAACACTGAGACCGGACTGTCTGGACATCACGGTCACCAAACAATGGGCGAGAGAAAACAGGAAAGAGGACCTACAGTCACTCTGACTAATCAACGCTTTGTCTCTCGCCTTACTCCGTAGAGTGACATTCAAAATCGCATGCCAGCACATTTCATATAACGACAGACCTTCTTGCCTTGAAATGCAGTATTAGGAAGAGGAGATAGAAGCAGACATGGCGGTTCGTCGACTCCCTTCGCTTGTGCACCTCCCACAACATCCAGCTTTACAGCGTCTTTACTTTTTATGCCACGAATTCGATTCTTACGACAGATCATCCCACGCACGTACATTTGCAAGCATTTGACCAGCCGATTAGTGGCGCCCTACAACGCATCGCTTCGCATAGGGGTAAATCGTGCTTGCTACCGCTGCTATATTAGGAGCTGCAGGTTTCCACTACTTTATCCACGCCGCATTTCAACATATCACAGGTAAACGTTGGACGGCATTCTCTATGCAGATCGAATGCTATGGATTATAACGCAGAGCCGATTTTAATAAGAAATCGCATGCCTTCTTTTTGCTTTTCGCACTTCTTTTCTCACAAAGAGCCGTTTCTGTGCCCTGAAGCCCAGAGTGGAAAGCTAGAACACCGAAGGCTAAAGTAGGGCCACTACAATATTCCATAATGAACATGGTTTAAAACATTTCAATGCAAATTTTGTATTGATAGATAGCACCGGCAAAACTTGCAACAAATTGAATGGAAGGAGGAGGTAGGGAAGAAAGACCCTTACTCATGGCTACCAAATCAAGCTAACCAGTTAGGCATCCTACTGCTACAACACTAGAGCCGCATTTGACGTACCTGGCATATCAATGGATGTGTGACTACCATAGGACAGATCGTCTAGTTCTATTGGACTATGCACCCTCAAAGGGGAGCAAATGTTGATCTCTGGCATTTATATATTTTTATTGCAGAACAAACGCAAGGCATCGGGAATATGCAGCAGTAGTTTGGATGGACTGAGTGAATGACAGAAATTTGCAAGTGAATGAAGCAGTCTCAAGATGAAATAAAATATCGTCCTAATGTGTGCGACGGAGAGTGATGCAGCTGAGCAAAACGGGTATTAGAATATGGTGAAAGCTGCCCTCATTTGTTAAGGGAAGAAAGTCCTGCCGGACACAAAATTGACTTGCTGGCTACAGCTTTGGGCGTGTATCGTTGAGAAGAGCAATTAGCGCTGAAGATGCAGGTCGTTTAGTAAAGCTCCTTTGAGGAGCTTTGCATTCAGATAAGACGCACAACTCACAGACGACCTTGCCAGTAACACTGATCATGCTGTTGAAGTGTGCACTGTCAAACATCACTTAACATTCCTGAGCTGTCAGCATGCAGATGATCGACAGCCCTGGGTATGTCTTCATGTCCAATTGTATGAGGGTGGTGATGAAGAGCGGGAGGCAGAAACGTAGAGGCAGAAGTGCAGTGAGCACGGGCATCACGTGGGCCATCTAGGATCGACGCGAAGGGTATATAAGCAACCACACCCTCAAACCAACTGAAGGAAAGCAAAGAGACAGGCGGAGAAATGGAGTGCGGGAATTGGCCGTGTTTGTATGCAGGGAAGTGGGCACCATGGGCAGAGGTTGTGAAGAGCCCCCAATGTGTGGAGAAGTGTGTATGGTGGCCGGTGCAGAAGCCGCACTGGGGCATGCCGCATGCATGGTCGCCCGTGGTGCCTCCGCAATACGCACAACCGTGGAGATGGTCGCAGCAATGGTGGTAAGCGACAGTGAATGCGCTTACGCCAACGCTAGCGTAGGTGCCTCTAAATGCCACTGTAGAGGAGCTAGTCGGCAGTGGGCTTATTCTCTTCTGCATTCCTTTTGCTCAGAATTTGTAACAAATGCTGCTGGTGCTGAGTGTCCGTACAACACAACCCTGTAATGATCTGAGCGTTGTTCTTTAAGAGCTGTTGCAGATGGCGCAGCGGTTGGGGTAGACTGGCAGATGGACGAGGTGAACACAATTCTTACGACGTCTGCACAAGTGCATTGTTTATTGCGTGGTCGCATTGCTAGCAAATCAGTTACTTTTGCGATTTCGCGACCCTGGCACATGCAGTTTTGATGGACGATGCAATGGACGCGATATGTTGACGAGATAGTACACTAGGCCTGATTTCCGACCCGGAACACAAAGGCTACTCAGCATTGTCTTTTGCCTTGTGTCTGCTCGCTTGTGCATGGTCTCGCTCGGTCTCAATTGAAGTGACATTTAAGCCTTTCCATATGCTATACCGGCAAGGATAGAATCTAATCAGAGATTCGTGTTTAATTCGGAGTCTGCAATTCATCAAGCTATTGTTATGACAATATTTTTTTGCGCTATTTTTTTAAATTTTTATGCTCGTTTCCTCACTAAAATCACAATATTATTGAGTCCTTCGCAGAACAGTCTGTTATATTATCGTTGCCATAAATTCAATCAGAATGCTCTGCAGTGTTAAGCGTATATGGCTACCATAGTTCTGCTCAAGCTGCGCGATTTGACAGGCAGTTGCATCGTTTTATTTTAGCTTATGAGCAACCGGTCTCTTTTGATGACCCAGCAAGTTTTAATTCACCTGCTAAGACACTAACATGCGCAGGAAGCATTTCGCTGGAGGGGTTGATTGACTACATTAGTAGTGCGGGCTGTTTTCTTTCATCAGTGTATTTTCAGCCACTTTGCAGTAAATTTGCAGCTTTGGTCGACTTTGCAGTAGCCCGCCTCATATATTCGTAGCTGACAAATTAGCGCATCATTCCTATTTACGACAGTAAAGCAGAGCCTGTCACGTTGGACTCAGTTCACAAACCGGACCAAAGTAGAGATCCTGTTAATCTGCCAAGGGTGGTCGGTAACGTTTTTGCCAAGTAGCTCACAGATCAGCTCGAACCCTAGCGACTGACATGGTTAACTCGTGGGTGTTTCTTCCAATAATGATTGCGCTGCGATGGCTGTCGCAGAGGCCTACAACGGGGAATTTCCAATCAACTGCCATTAGTATAAAAGGAACATGAAGGCAGCTTTAATACAAAAATCTTTGCCTCACTTCTCATTAAACCATGCATACTGCTGACATTAGCAGAGCATCACTTGTACTTCTTTGCATTTAGTCACAATTGCGTTTATTTTTTTCGAATTGGAACTTCCGCTGACCTGCAACCTGCTCTAGCCATACCAAATTTAGTATCACGCGCATTACTACTGTCAATTGACAGAGCAAAGGCGTCATATTTCAGCTAAACTAAAATTGCAAATTACTAGCTAGTCTTTGCTCAGAAGACGCACTTTTCATCAAAATATGCGGTTAAATAACACCAATAAGATCAAATGCGACAGAATTTTATATTTTTTAAGAACAGGATTGTTTGGCACTGCTCTACATCTGCTGAATTTGTTTAAGGTGAGACATGCTTGCAATGCAGTGACATACTCAATCAATAAAGACAGCACAAATAATTGTCTAAGGCTGAGGACAGCCGCATAAATGGTCAGCCAGTAATGTCCATGCATCAGCATCTTCTGTAGAAGGCTCATAGTTCCCTACAGCAGGGCAATTAACGCTATTCTTGCAGTGTCTTACACGCGTTGCTCCCACAACATTGCCACTAGAAAACGTTCTACAAGGAAATTGATTCGCCAATAGTCTGCTATCACTCATGCGCCTTTTTCAGGTTGCAAGATTGAATATTGCTCTATGACTTCCATTACACCAACGAATACATTCGGCATGATCAGCCTAGAGAGACGATTGCAAACCTTCCAACTTCAGAATAGCTCATGGTGTATAATGAAATACTCAGACCACTTCCATAAATCGCGAATGTTTGCAATGAAGAATCTGCTGATAGCGCATTTAAAGGCAGATGCCTTGGCCTCTTAGACAATCTGGTTGGCTAGTTACGCTGAAGGGTGACTGTCGAGTGGCAATCCAGCACCATTAACCTTTGATTTTAACTTACAGTGGCGATTTTGGAGGAAGTGATGGTAAAAGCGAATGAAAATGTGGTTTGCCATGTCTATGGATGGGTACAGTCGGTAGATGCTAAACGCACATAGATATAAGCCTACTTAGATCGTTTGAGTCAATTTTGCGCCATTAACATGCATGACAGAGAAAGATTTGGGCCAAATGCCATCTCTTGATTCCGCTGGAATGTGGATGATTGGAAATTTTTGTACTTAACTTCATTCCATGACGCATTGGATAAAGACATGCAAAGCAAACGGCGCCCCATTTTTGACCTCATTCAAAACGACCCGAGGTGAATCGAAAACACACCTTAAGACGTGATTTCACCGCAGTTACATGTCGATGGGCGATTGACTTGCATATATAAGGACTTAAGTTACTGTGAATCCAGTGTATTGCAACTAATCATAGCGCATAACACGCCCAAGTATTCTTCGTCACAGACATCTATGCGGCGCTGTAGTGGTGCACTCAAAGTCCGAGTTTAGGTTCTTGATGAGTATTTTTACAAAGACAGTTCTTGAAGGGGCGTAATAGGGGACGAAGGAGTGAGAGTGATATGTTGCACCAATCTCCAACTATCTAAGATTTGACATTTTGATTGTGGTAGTGAGACGTCTTTGCAGCAGTGCTAAGTTAATAAAAGAGCATACCAAAAGGACGAAGCATCGCATTGTCAGAGAACTCTGGTTTCACTGCGTCAAGCTCCCATTTAGGAAGTGATATTAGTTTTTTGACTCAGCCAACATTTCCGTCACCAGTGTCATGTTCTGCTACAGACATAAGCCATGATTGCCTAGCCAGCGTCTACACATAAGTCAATTACTAGTTATTGTGTCATGGTTTCACAAATGACGTACTTTTGCAGAACAGATGTCTAGGGTGCAAAAGAAAATGGGCTTACTAGTAAGTAGGACGACGACACTGGATACTGAGACTAATAGAAGAAGCAAATTAATTCGCAAAGATTAGTGTAAAACCTGGCAATGCATATGCTACAGGCTTGAAAGAAGGCAAGTAAAAGAATGTGTAGTCAAATAGGACATCAGTTCTGCTAAATCCAAAAGCAAAGCTTAATGTAGCAGCTGCAGAAGGACTGTTTAAGGCGGTCGTAAATAATGCCCATTTGCCCTGAAATTGCATCAAATGATCCAGTCCTTACATTGGTCATCATATTGACAGTGGCTGAGGTCAATAATTTGGACATGCTCAGCCATGCTCATCAAACCGAAGTGCAATTGCTCTACAGGATTAACTACTGATTAAGGAAAAATATCAGTTAAGTGATTTCCACACTAGCTTGCCTTCTTAATCCGAGAGTGCAAGCAATAAACAGCTCCTTAAAACCATCCATTTACCGGCTACTGAAAGTTGGTCAACCGTTTTCGCGTCAGCTATTTTTTGGGCCACCATGAGCGGAGCGTATTCCTGCCTGTCTCCCTGCTCGGTATTAGCTTCATTTGACACAAGATATTAAAGAATATGTACGCACCGTTCACAAATTGCTGCGAAATGAGTAGATCCTTGAAGGCATCGGTAGAGTTGATGTCGGCTGCATGAGTAACAGTCGTATCAGCAGAATTTAACTGCATAAGATAGGGATTTTAAGCTCACTATGCTGATGACTGCTTCAGAACAAATTTTACCAGTTCTTAGCTACCCCATTTGTAAGAAAGCTGAGTATAAGCATAAATTCAATGCTGAGTAGTTAGCTCGTTTCTCCGATAAACCATGGGGTTTTTGCCATACTAAAAATGTGTTCTGTGTAAAATTAGGCCGTTATACTAGCAAGCGCGTAGCGCAACCCTCAGCACTAACAAGAGAAAGCGCTGAATGATCTCTTATATCCATTAAGCCGCCTTCGTCATCATCATGTAAACGAAGCCAACCAAAAACCCTCTTGTGACCGTAGTGAACAGCTCAATCCAAGGTAGTCCCATCACACAAGTTAGTCATATCAAGGCAAGTCCCACATCTGTGGCGCATTTTCAGCCACGGCAGATGACCTTTTGCGGCTGCATGGCGAAGCGCGATGCTTTTGCTCCTGTGAATGCAAGGAGACGCGATGCTATGTTTCAGGAGGTTCTTCAGCGCGTTTTGATCGCCTTTATATGCTGCCAGATAGGGTGGAGGAAGCCACAATTGTCCTTTATCCTCGTCGGGATCCACCCGAGAACAACCACATACGTGCTACATTTGTTGGTCTATATGTCCTTACACTTGTCGATTTTAATGCAATTTTTAAGTAAACTTAAGTTGTCAAAATATGACAATTCTGGTTTAGTTTCAATCCTTCTAAAGGATTTCGCAAACTCACTAACGCTTGATACTTTAGCAATCGCAAATGCAAATTTGCCACAGAATTGCATTTGATGTTGTTCTTAATGAGTGACGGGCTCAATTTACGTAGCAAATTGCAGTGGACATGAAGCATTTAGCATCAGCTCGAAAAAGCAAGTCCTCTCTTTGTTGTAGCGAAATTGTGAAAGCTCGATTTCTTTGTAAGAGGGATGATTAAGTATGAGCGGTAATGGTAGTAAAAAATATTTACAACACCTTACTTTACTTTGCTGTACTTTGCTATACATTTACTTCCTTCGCTTTATTTTGCTACATTTACTGCCATTCAGATTGTCAAGCACTGCTACAGAACGTGTTTCTAACAATTGCTCTATAATTTTTAACTTTTGAAGTGGTGTATGTCGTTGAACTGTTTGGGGCTGGTCTGTGGAGCCACGTGAAGTAATCATGCTATTCAGCATCTACCCCACCAATCGGAACCAAGCATACTGTGCTTTTATGGCAACCAGTTTTGTGTAAAACAAAAGGCCTTCTCAAATTAGCAATGCAAATTAAAAATGTTCAATAATTTGTTCCTGCATATAAGAAACCTAAATGTTGCCTAGGCTTTTCCTCAGCGTAGATTTAAAACGAGTTACAGTACCCCATTTGCAGTAATGATATGAAGTGTGAAATGCAATTGAAAATACGCTCCCACAAATTTTGTTCAGGTTTGGAATTCTGGAGCATTGATTGCACGCAAAACATTGATCCTATTAAATGCAGAGAAGTATTAATGAACAATGCTAGGAGAGATTGACCGAGAGCATGTAAGGAGGATGCCATTACTTGAGCATTGAAAATGCACTTTCAAGCACTAGCGATCTCCAAAAGCATTTCGTCCGGAGTAGTTTCTAGCCATAATTGTACATTATTTTAGCTCATTCGCAAAAGCTTGGGCATGCTACTGCAGCATCGCAGACTTTGCTTTTATGAAGAGGAGGTGGAATGATCTAAGCAGCATTTCACCCGTCTTACTATTTACTAACTCGAGTCAATCAGGCAGCAGCCACGGCTGCAAATGTCTGCCGGGTGTAAACGAATTTCAAAAAGGAGGAAGAATATGCGAGGTACAATACATTAGCTAGGTGGAATGCATGTGATGAAAAGGAATCTAGATGCGGAACAGATATTGGCTTCCATCTTGGGTGCATAACACTCTTTTCTCCGTTGGGCCAATCAATGTAACTGCTTAAGGTTTGTTGTTAATGCAAATCCCTTGGATGCACGAACGTCTATCTTTCAGACTTTAGCAGTCCATTACTAAGTAAATGCGAGTATGGCAAATATTTGGAAGACTTTATGATGCCTAAGCGTTGCGAATAAGGTTTTCCACGGTGTTTGTCAATATTCATAATATGGCGCCACAAATAACCTCAACTATTGGATGCGTTCAGTCAGTAGTAAATTCGCTGCAATCTCAAACCTCATTCTCTTGCATGATGTCGACTAATTAAGGGATGCATTCACACCTCTGGGCAGCAGACTCAAGCTCTCCTCTTCTAGAGAGGAGTAGACTTTCCGATCTTGCCAATGATTAAATGCATTTAATGCTTGGCGGTTCCCGTTGGCAATGTAATAAATGCAGTGCTCAAGCTTATGCTCGTTTAGAGTAAGCCTTCTTCGCGAAACCCGAGTTCATTGAACACGCGCTGCCAGCGCGGCGCAATCAATCGAGTTAGCATTTCAAGGTAGGTACTTGTGTTGATAAGAAATGACTGCGCGAGTAATACTGCCTGCAAATCGCTTGCGGACACTCTTCATGAGAGGTCCAGCTTTACTTCGATGTTAAACTTTAGCACCGATTCTCAAATATCAGCAAACGCCTTCAGGAGGAAGCGAAATGATGCAATGTCACAACCTCTTAAGATGAGCATTCTCTTTTTCACAGTTCAGGGCCTACGACTGAAGCATAAAAACGCATCAGGCGAAAGTTTCGAATTCTGGCAGCTCATTTGGATTTTTCTGGGCAAAAAACTGTATTTCCTTAGTACAATCAGCATCAAATTTTAGTAGCTATGCGAAGTTTACAATGAATCTTGAGGAAGAAGTTAAGCACTATCAATTGTTGAAGACTTTCTGTTATAATGTCTGATTCCCCTTTAACGCACATGCCTTTTGCGAATTTTTTTCAAGTTCAATGCTGTTAGGCAATCGTGATCGGTTTTATTTAGTCACTAAAGAACGAGTTAAAGCCCAAAACTGGTGCCCATATTATTATTTATGATTGCAGCTCTCCAAATATGATAGATCTTTGTATTTCCTTGCATCACGTTAGCAGTGTTGGCTTTCTCTCCTGGCCTTTAAAGATAATCAACGAAAGCGAATTTTAACCATGAGCATACTAATCTTTCCATCTTTGTAACGAGAAAATTAACTATTTTTTTCAAAATTTTACTCCACTTAAGGAGAACTGCCCTTCCTCAGTGGATTCCAACTGTGTCACAGTCACTGCGATTCGCCACATAAGTCTCGTTCTCTTGCTTTATCACCCCACCGTCTAGGAGGCAAACGTAGGATTCATCAATTGATCTGCCACAATTCACTTCTCTCTCTACACAGCACTGTGTGCTGTGTTATATTTAGCCCAATAAAAAGAACATTTATCCCATCTCGCGGCAAGTGTTTCTCTTTATGTATCACCTTCATAACATGCACTCTAAATTCACTAGTTACTGTCTACATGGAATGTCGGTAAAGCTTTGATTGAAGACATATGCACTCAATCGAGCCACTCCTATTCCATGCATTGTGAAGCACTGCATAGACCCATGCTATTTTTCGCTGGATCCAATGTTTCGAAAACGAGTTTTATCGGGCTTAGATCGTGAATGTCTATAAGTAAGTAAGCAGTTTAAGATTCGTTGCCATGATTTCACTGCCACCAAGCAATCACTCAAATGTGTCACCAGTAGGTAGGAGAAAGAATACACTACCCTTGATTAGGCAACGGCGTCTAGCCATTTGGTGCACAAGCATGTCTTTTGAAATTGTAAAATAGTAAACTTAAAGACGACACATGTGTAGATTTGTTTTGCAAATATTTTTAATCAGGAGAGGTCACATTATGGTTGTTAAATGAGCACTGATATATTCCCTGCACCATGGAGGCCAGAGGTAAGAAGAGATTTTCCCGGTAGGCTGAGGTCAAGCAGACGTAAGATGTTAATGGCTGAACCAGTTTTGAATCGCATTAAGCCAAGCAAAAGCTTGGGCAAGGGCCTTTGCCATACGAACAAACAAGATTCTGAGGGTTTTAAATATTATGCCGCATCCAGAGGCGCTGTCTTCTCCTCCTGCATAAAAACAGACTTTGTCAAACAAATCGCTTAGTTATAAAGAGTGATGCTACATAAATTATGTATATACCATAATTGACAACTAAATGCATACCTAATGTGATGCAAAGGCGTAAACGGGAGAGAGAGTTATCGGGTACAACCACAGGTAATATCATACCGGTTGGTGATGCTCTAATTGTTTCGATGTGGTAGAAAGCTCGGACATTATCTTGAAGTGCTTGGATGACTGTGATGTATGATTTGGCAGGATCTGGTACCTCGAGAGTGATTGCTTCAGATGAGAAATTTCCGGACTTCGAAATGATGTTGCTAGGGGAATGAACTGGTATTGCAGACAATTTGATTCGATCTGCATGGAGCATAGTCAGGCTGTGGATATTCCAACGCAACTGATGAACTTGAGAACTCACGTGGTTCCACTTAAACTGGCTTGAAAGTAGGACCTCTTCTGGATTAATAGCTTCTATCATCGTTGCTTCTGAAAGGTAAGAAATGCTTCGCAACCTAGAGTTGGTCCGACCATTTGTGTTTCTCTAGCCATAATATTGTCAAAATAATATTAGCATATGAGCGTGCATGCCTTGTCCAAGCAATTGCTAGATCTAATGAACCGACATGAGTGCGATCATTGATCCTTTTATGTAACGGCACACACGTAGTGGATTCATGTTCGGGAGGGGATAAACTGCAGCTCGTGCGCAGAATGCACATGTTTACTGATGCTAGAGCATTCCAACCGATGTTCCATCATAATCCTGGCGTACTTTTTAATGTAGTCCTTTTAAATGGTGTCAGATACTATTTCTCGTACAAACGCCCCTAAGAATTCAAATGTGTTTACCCGACGCATACATTGTTGCATGTAGATCTGGTGACTTAATTGGCAACGCAGCACGTCGGCTTTCATCTTCTTTAGGAAATTACTGTACTGTTAAGCAGTAAACTGCGGTGCAACGTAGTCGGCCGGGACAGCCTGCATTTCGTTTGATGACCATCAGAGCCATGCTTTACTGTTATCGTCATTCAAGAATGTAGCATATCTAAATGGATTTCGGCACTGATTAATTTCCGGCAGAAAACTGATTACCTGCCCACCCCAAACGTGCCATTTACACCTAAACTTTGCTTAAGATTGCTACAAATGGCTGCAACCTTTAGTTTTAGTAATCTAGTTTAATATTGAAGCGACCAATGATGCAATAATAGCAAAGCAATCGAATCTGGCATACCGGAATTACTTTGCTGTTACCTCTAGAAAAAAAAAAATAGCAAAGACATACCAACATCTTGTCATCTTTCCCAGGTTCATATTTCCTTTTTATTTCTTATCGCCAGCAGAAGGTCCAACACTATTAAACTTTTCATATTGGCGTCCAAATTATTTATCGTATAATTTTATTCATGTGTTGTCATGGCTGATACATGCAGCACTTCAAATATTGCAAAATTTATGAGATCAAGCGTGTTTGGTCCGGCTTCTAATCAGGGAAGTGCGTGCAGAAACAAGCATTGCTTGTGCAGCTGCGACTGCAGGGCTATGGCACTGCGTTCAATTGGGACCTTTGAATAAGCTCTTTGTACCGATCTGTGCTTCTGCCTGCTTTAAGTAGCTTTCAAATCACCGTACCATTTAAGTCACAACGCATAAAACTCTACTGTATAAGTGCATTTTTACCAGTTCGTTTGTTTTAAGTCTTCTAGTTAAAAGATGTATGCTTGGACTAAGGCAACAATCCCTCTCCTACAATTTCCCTGTCAGGATACAGACAGCATAGGAGGTCTGTTATTACTTCCTTTTTAGTAAGCGGTAACAATATGATCATGAATGCAAATGCTAGGTTACCTGACGGTAGTGTTTTGATTATTCCAGAGATGAACCAAACACTTTCTTGACCTTTGAACGCTTCTATGCGAACGGAGTACAATTTGTCGGGACGCAAATTCTTGAGAGTGATTGCCCCTTGCGCGAATTTCGCAGTTTTGGTAAAGTAGTCTGAAGAATGGTCCATCGCCACAGTTAGATCAATTCGGTCGGCGTGAGGTTCAGCCAAGCTGTAGGTGTCCCAACTGACCTGATAGGTTTGAAAGTTCACGTGACTCCAATGGATATGATGATAGAGGGAGGATTCTTCCGTCTCACCTTCTTTTATCATTGTTACCTCTAAATAGCAAGCCATACAAGTTGATCCTGTTATTCAAACAATTTTTGCCTTATTCCCTTCAAACAGTTGTGGAGGAGCAGAAATTTTACTCTCAACATCCTGACGGTAGTAGCATTGATGCAAAGGACTCTGCCCTGCTTAGATCTTTAAATTAAAAGAAGTAACCTGCATGTTCTCTTAGTTTGGAGATCTAATGAGGAATATACTTATAAAATAACGCCTGACATCTTTGATAACATGCAAGCAGCAAGGAGTAGTCAAGAAGGAAGCAATTTTGCCTGATTTATGTTAGACAGTTAAACGTAGAATTAGTGGATGTTGCTCAAATTAGATCTCACAAAATCATAGTCTTCAGGTACGAAAAGGGACTAAATGGTGGCAGAAGTTGTTACTACGGGTTGAAAGAGTATATTAAGGATCTGGACGTAGGAAGGGATTCATGCTGACATTGCATGACCACTACTCTCTCTTCACGTTTTGGGGCTAAATACGATTGTTTGCGGATTCTGGTCTGATTTCGAGTGACATGCGAAGCTTACTGCACAAGAGAAAAATGCAGATCTGTTTAATTTGTTTCAGTGCCTTGAAGCCACCAACCAAACTGGTGCTTATCAAAGGCTTTATTAGCTCTAAAGGCACTGCTGGTAACTTCTGTGGGCTTATTCATCATCCTAGGCGGTGGAGAAGCATCAAACCATGACGTGAATGAGCATACCCCTAATGCCATAGCATGGCCGCATTTAAGGCCTTCTAGAACTCCCTAACTGTCCTCTACAATCTCTTATTTTTGGTAATGAGAAAAGGATGCGCCGTGTTAGTACATGCGTTGAAGTGCGCTAGCAAAGTACAAATGCACTGTCTACTGAGAAGTACACGGACTGCACGCCGTCATGCCGATAGGGTGTAAAAACAAATATCTTTGAGTGAAATGAAATTGTCTGTTGATGTAAATCGCACAATGTGCAAAAATTGCGATACGGACATAATATTTTCAGAATTCCGTTTTAGGACATAAAATATTAGAGGAACAAAAGAGGAGATGGAATATGAAACCAACGGTTTGACTTAATAGCGACGTGACCAAGGCCTGGCAATAATATATTCTGCACTAAACTGCAATGCGTTGCGTGTAAGGTGGCGAGATCGGTGCAATAAAGGAATCTCGGAATCGTGCGTAAGTGTCTGGACATGAGCATGGCAGCCAAGTGATTGATGCATATTTCGACACATCAGAACGTAGAGCTTATGTTGTTTGCTTGTTCACCATAACACGTCCTGTGTAGGCTAATCGTTTTCAAACTGACTAATGGGATGAAAAGGCTATTATATATCATGCGCTGTTAATGAAGCGTTATAGACACTAGACAAATGGCAAAATTCTTGCAAATATCTCATGCATTTCGTTTTCCAATTCACTCTACTGCCTGAAGAGGTGACAGGCTTGAGTCCTGTCAAGAAAAATAGCGTATTTTGATACTGCCATATGTCAGCCAAAACAAAATAGAAGTGAATGCAAAACTCCCTATATTTGCGTTTTGAACGCTACTTTATGACTTACAACTCATAGAGCATGTTTTATACAAGACGCCCATTCCCTTAATAATAACATCCCTATTAGACCACTTCCTAGGAATAAGCACAACAATACAGCAAGAAAGATATGGCCCTATTTTGCCTACTGAAATGCGGGTTGCACGGGACATTAAACCTGACCTGCAACCAGCATTTGACAGCAGTATGTTTATGATTACGAGCACTAGCTTACCAGTAGGTAGTGTTCTTATTTTTCCCCTGTAGTGCCAAACGCTGACTTCATCTTTAAACGCTTCAAGATATACATCGTACAGTTTGTCAACCTGCAGCCATCCAAGAGTGACTCCTCCTGCTGAGAAATTAGCAACCCTTAAAAATGGGTCGCCAAATAGATCAGCCGCTAATGCACTTATAAAGACTCGATTGACGTTGAGTTCAGCCAGAGCGGAGATGTCCCAACATAGCCGATAGGTCTGAGGTCCCATGAGGTTCCAGTGAAAGAAATGGGAAATCGGGATTCCTCCTTTGTCATATGCTATTGCAGCTGCCATTTCCAATTTAGAAATGTGGTTTAATGATAACGTAATTCGTTCCGTTAGCTTGCATTTTGTTGGTCAAGAAAACAGAAATTTCACTCCTATCATAACTAAAGCAGTTCCAGTGCCCAAAGAGCTTTGAGATGAAACATGACGCCATTCATTATTATTAGTTCAAATGTACACAAACACGTACTACACATTACTGTTCATTTAACTATGTAGAGAAATTAACCCTAACCTAGTTTTATTAGTAAAAGCTCTTCACAACTGCGTGAAGTATCGAGCAAGGGTAAGTAGAGATGCCTACGCGCCGAAACTGGCTGGTTCCAAATTTCCCTGCTCAAGAAAATTAAAACTCATCCGAATTTGGTTGGTGGTAATATTGTGGTGTCACTTTGCTGCATCAACATCTTTAAAAAAGCAGCGTCACTAATTTTGAGGCACTGGCAGGAGAAGAATTGAGTGGGTTTGTTCGAATTCGAACTCGATAGTGACTGTGGAATGGTAATAAACCATGCCGTGCAGGAGCACGCTCATAACGCGTTAGTGAATTTGCATATGCTCCCTCCAAAGATCTACCTCTCGTCTTTAATGAGGCTTAAGTCTACATATTGTCCACAAGATTATACCTTAAGCGCATAAAGTGAGGCGCATTAGCAGCGTAGCATTATACTATTTAATGCAAAGTACTCAAATTCTGTGCAGCCTCATGTAGGGTAACTAAAAAGCCGTTATAGGTGACACATAAAAGAAAAATAAAAGAAAGCAGCAGCACTTCTGACCAAAAGTTGAGGGAGATGTTGCAGCAAATGACGATAATGGTTGATTTATTTCTAAAATGCCTAGCTGTCTATTGCTCACCCCTATTTGCAGTGCATTTGTCCACTTTTGGGAACGCCTGCAGACAATAATGCGTGTGGATAAAGGGAAATATTGAGGGGTTGAATTTATAAAACACAACCGGGTAAAAATGTTTGATTTCTCGTAACAAATAAAGAATTGGAATAATGGTAAAATCCTCTGATGTGAAGAATACTAGTCCCCGACAAAGGTTTCCTTATGTACGCCAATAAGGACTTAAAACTTGGCATCTTACCATGCTTTTCTCTCAATCCTCTAGCTAAAGCAGAAGTGACAAACAGGATGAGAAGGAAGTGATGCGGCATTTTTAGTCCACAAGTTACCCGCGTTCACGACAAATAGCGCGTTGATGAGAATGGTCCTGCACCTATATTAGCCTATAAAACATGTTTTTCTTCACCTATCAGGCAACCTCTACAATCCTGCAGCAAGTACTTTTGGATAGTGATGCCTGTAGGTGATCTCGTAGTTAATGTTTCCCTTGTCCATAGTGGATGCCTTATGGACAGACCGAGCGGGAAAATCAGTAAGGCAATAAAGCGCATCGGGGAGGAATTTATACTTCCTTTTATTTGTTAAAAAGTGCCAGAAAAGAAAGCAAATTCTACAGAAATTTTGGCTTTGCGATAGTGGCTAATCTATAGAAGAAGGAATTGTGAAGATATGGCGCACACTCTTCAAATCGCTTTTGTTATTCATGTGCAGCAAGAGGTACAGGTCAAGGGTGTAAAAATGTCTTGCTCTCCGGCATCGACCGTGCTGTAAGCGCTTCAGTCACATAATTCCTGTGCAGCTGGAAAGACTTTGACCCTCAGTGTTGCTGTTTTGTCGCGGCGCTCTCATTCGATCTAAAGTTTCAGCCCTTGTTGGAAGGCGTAGTGTGTAGACCGCTGGTCTTAAGAGCAGTAGTCCAAAACCACTGCCTCTAAATAAAATCTTCTACAATGTCATGGTGCTAACGTAAAGACTGGTAACCTACGACGCCTAAAAAGAACAAATCGTTAGAACTGGTGAATTCAAGGCCACAAAATAATGGATAAGAGGGATTGTGGCGTACAGGAATGAAACGAAGCAATTGTAAACCCATTGGCTTAGAGAATAATCCAACTTCATTATGCTAGGTGTCTATCAAATGGCAAATTTGTTGGTTAATGTTAATCCCCCATGAACAGCGTGGTTCTTCTGCTGTACTAGGAGGATTTCATTCCTGCGTTTGGTGGAGAGTCAGATGATGTTTCCATTAAATAGACTCCTATCCACTCGGTCAACCTGTGCTAAATTACGTAAAACGTTCATCATTCTCGCACACAGCAGCCAGCTACGCAGTCTGATCATCATAATAGGGACCATGAATAACTATTTAACCGAGAAAATAAACATGTGTGTGTGGGACCACATTTTTATGCAAACCAGTGGACCAGCAATAGGCGGAACAACTTGGATTGTACCAGATTCGTCAAATATAATCACACAGATTAGAGACATTTGGGCTGCAGAAATAAGCCACTAATGAGAAGCGTGAGGCTACTCGAGCCACTTATGCACTTGCACCAAGTCCGTGGATCATTCGCCTTTAAAATGAATTGAAGTTTCCGCAAATGAGGCGACATATAATGGAGGTGATACATAGTACCAGTGTATTAAAATGTACTATATAAGGGCAAACCTTTAGATTTACACAAACAGAGAGAGGAGAAACTGATTGGAATGTGCTATTCGATATGACATGGTCGAAGCGGGTAAATTCAATTGGGTATTTTGTTTATACCCATGTAAACACAAGCACAGAATCGTGCTGTTTGATTATGGAGAAATGTGCGCAAATTCGAAGGTCAAGGAATTTATCTTTTGAACATTAAGGCAGATAATATACTATAAAGCTGGAAATTTGCCCTGTGAAAACGAAAATGATTAAGTACATTTAGGTCAGTGAAATTTCGTCGATTCAAAATGCAGAAATGAGAAGCTGGCAAGCTTCCAGACCGCATAAAAACGCCATTCCCGTCTCTGTAATGCCTGATTCTGGCAGCACGTAATTAACCACGTTTTAACATGATTAGACTTATGACTTGAAACCATGCCGTTGTTTGATAAGAGCTAGGACACCCAAACGGAACCTCTTCTAGTAGTACTGTGAGCCACTACCTAAAATACGACGTGGAGATGCGAAATGCAACTTACTCTTGTTTTATGTTCCATTAAGAATTGTTGTTTAAGGCTTCTCGAGAACTGTTCCATGTCCAACAGTCGAAGTAAAGGTTTTGGTGAGGCCACACAAAATAGTACCACAGGGCTGCAAAATGCATGCAGAATTCACGATATGCCTATGCTCCATGCTTACACAGCAACATGTATAAGCTAAGTCATCAAATATAAATCTTTAAGGCCTTGACACGATTGTTAAGACAAGTAGGCTATTTGTAAGGGGGAGAAAGCAGCTCCCCAGCTTACGGTAGCATGATCATGTAGGCAGACGCGTAAAGTATAAAATTTTAGAGAATAATGTGCCTAGACACAACTCCTAAAGCAGAGTCTATAAATACAGCCAACAAAATAGCATCCTTGGACCTTATTTTATTTTACTTGGTCTTCTTTTTTCCATCCTTCCTGTCCCCTTCAATCATCTCATACTTTTCTTCTCCCCTGATTACGCTACCAACGCAGTCGTCAGGAATTCTGTTGTTATAGACGCAGCAGTCTGTAGGCCTTATGACAATGCGCGTAATACAACACATCAACATTAAACAAATCTGCGGTTGCATTCCTAAGCACGGCATATGCAGATGAATATGGATTGCGTTTCTCCGTATTCAGAGCACTGCATTAATTCGACTCGACGGTGTCGTTGGCAAACACAATTTAATGCCATTCGCAGTGTCTGCACTAAATACGGTAAGTAACTACGAGAATGCTTACTTCCTCCTCATTGCAGTACGTAAGATCGCGAGCAAAATTAGCAACCCATACACTACTCTCTATTTCAGTCTAAGCACACTTCGGTCGGCGGAGCAAACATGGAAGCATTTGGAATAGTTTTGGTGGAGAGCAGGGAAATCTCATTCCTTTTGTTCTCATCGCAAATCTGTCCTCCAGAATTGATGCGATCACTGGATCCTGGATGAAAATGACTGTATTTGTTGCCATTCACCATGCTAAACAAGGCAAAACACTTATGAGAAACGCATGCATTAGCAGGTCTCTAATTCACTTTAAGTAGGATTTGGGAACAAACCACTCAATAAACTAGTCCAAGGGATGACGAGGGTTCTGCAGTTGGACCAAAGCTAAGTAAGCTTGTGACCTTGGAAACCACGGAGAGTTACAGACTTCACTACCTAACGTACGTTAAAATCCCACCTTCACTTGTACCATTTAAGGGACCAAGCCTTGCCTAGTAGGCGGCTACACTAATCGAGATGAATGGTGGCTATACTTCGTAGAACGAAATAGTAAAGTACAAAGTTTGCAGAAGCGAAGGAAAGGAGTGAGTGACATCATTTGCATATTTCCTGAGTGTTAAGTGCTGACGAAAACAGTGGACTTTTATGCGTAAAAACGCCTTTTGCATTTCTCATTTTTGGACTAAGGGTTTTACTTTCGCTTTTTGAAAAAAGCACGCAGACAGAATTTTGCACTCTGAGAATTGCATGATGGTTCACGAATGGAGTTAAATAGAGCCCATTGTAACTTATCACAAAATGATACTCAGACTATTACTAAATTTGGTTAAAGACGCGGTAAACTGGTTTAATGACTGGGAGGAAGCAAATGATATTTGGCTAAAGATGCAGTGTTGACTTTCTCATTGTGACTAGTGAAGCAATGCATTTCAATGCTTTATTTCAGAGGGACTGATGAGACCCAGAAACAACCGGTTGCATGCACATGCGAGTATTCGTTGTGTAGGACGCAGAAGGTATGGGTGAGATAAAAGGTAAAAGTGAAAGTCGAGTTTTACGAGGCAAGTGTTCATATAATCAAGATTCATAGTTGCGGTCAAAATCGACATGTCCATGCACATGAGAGTTGCAAAATAAAGTCATTCGTAGTTTTGTTAAGCTATTGAAGCAATATGCAGTTTGAGGGTGGACTTTGAAAGAGGTACAGAAAGCGGTGATTGTCTGATTGAAGTCTGCGAGCCGCAATCGCAAAACCCACGTTCGCTCGTACCGATACATTTTATACCAGCTTGTTTTATTTTAGTGTTTGTGTGAGTTGTCTTAGCAAACGAGTGTCAGTCGATGAAAACTTTCGTCACTTCGTCCAGGAGAGCATTTCAGCAAGTGTGAGCGACTTTGCGGTTCCCTACAAATCCTTATTCCTGCTTCTAGGCTACAATTCATGCTTTTGCGTTACCTTTTTGGCAGCCATGCAATTGGGTGCCGCGTTTCGCTTACTTATTTGCCAACACGATTCTAATTCAGCGTAGTAACATAGAAGCAAAATATTTACCGAGAAAACAGCTTTTGCTTTCCAATACTTTACTCCTTCCCACCTACGTGCTCATTTGCTTTTTTCTTATAAAGGAAATACAAATGATTCACCGTCATTCAAGTGATGGACCTACTCCAACTACCCTGTCGCAAGCAGTCGATTCCAATATAATCCCTGCTGCCAGAGATCTACTTAACGAAGGCGTGCGTTGCTTTTAGACCTATGAAAGCTCCTTTACTAGGAAGTGGCGAGAAGGGTACATATTGTTCATTTCCATAAGGCGGCGCATAATGCTCACACATCTAGCCAAGTATTACGATCGGTTCATTTCTGCTTTAACTGATGGGCAAAGCTTTTCTGTAATTACCAACTGCTTTCAGAAATCTCATTCGAAGTGCTCCACTGTTCCTAGGCTGATCCTAATACGCACACAGAAGATGCTACGACAACTCCACTCATAGAAGCTACGGCGATGGGTAACATAGAAATGATGGAACTTCTTATCAACAACGGAGCCTATACATACCTATGTGACCATCGTGGCAACACACCACTTCACTGGGCCGCGAGGAAAGGCAATTTGGCTGCCGTCACTCTGCTGTGTAGAGCAGATTGCACCGCCGATGCGAGAAACATGAATAATCGAACACCGCTGATGGAAGCCCGTTTGCACGGCCACTCTACTATTGTGCGATACTTGCTTCAGTACGAAACTGATAAAGAATCTCAGTTAACCGATCAGAGTGGATCCATCCCTCTCCCTGCTACTTCAGTGGCACGTGATGCATCTTATTTTGCGCTTTATTGCTCCGCCGCGCATGACTAAATGATTGTTGGATTTAAGGATTTGCATAGCATCACTTTCATGCAGTGCTGTCGCATCATCTCATCCATTCCTAGCTACCTGTACCTGTACCTGCCTTTAACTTTTGCGCATCTTGAAAAATAACGCTAGAACGAGATACCTTATCAAATTTACACTATCGTTACTGATAATTGCATAACAAGTAAGAAAAGGGAAGCCAATATGGTGCTGAAATCGAAGTAATTATTGCTATTATAGGGAGCACAAATGTCAGGAGATGTAAAGGAGGAGCAAAATAAAAGTGCGTCGCAAACGAGTGCTTCTTCTGAAGGTGAGAACATTACATTGATAGACTGAACCTTGATTTGGGAATCAGCCAATCAATAGCAATGGCATTGGGAATTGAAATATTCTGCAGCGGTGCAGATTACAAGGAGGGTCAAATGCATTTCTAAGATCCCTGTTACAAGCATTAATTCTACTACCTCTCTCTCTCATTTCCTGCTTTTACGTACCTTTTCGGTGCTGCAGCCTAATTCATTTCTATTCCTTGGCATACCTTATTATCATATAACTCAGCTAAAAATTACCTCTGATTGAATGATTGATTCTGCCTTGCAGACGTCAGCTGCATCTTCCTTCAGCAGTGAAATACTTATGTCGGTCCCAGAAGCTTGGTAGAAGTTGCGATGACTTAGTGACTGCGCAAGAATCAGCACATCGTTGCATTCCAGTGCAGTTCTGAACGCATCTAATTCTACTTCACAAAATACCTTGCCTGTGCAGACTTACATAAGAAGCTATTCATTTACTGCTATCTTATATTCTGTTAGGCATGGTCTTGACGAATGTAAAGTGACCGTGGTCATGTGGTCAGAGGCAAAGAAGGTCAGAATAAAAATTTGCAGGTTCGCTGCGATGAGGTCGAAACCATGCTGCACAGACGTTCTCCTAGTGTACAGAGGGCTTGGGAAAATAATCAGAACAGAACAAAAGCAGGTGAGGTTCGTGCAATGATCGTATTTTGGCAGAGTGATTAGGACCTCATGCAACAAGGCTTCTCGCTCATAATGCGCTCTCAACCTGCTCGTCCAATATAGATGGTCATTCGTTTGTCGATTCTGTTTGCGAAATCTCTACAAATGACTCGTCCTGATGGGAGATGGGTAAGTCTGAACGCATTAGCAGCGTTCTTTACCCAATATCTCGTAATGAAGGGTAAAGTCTCGACGGGCACCTGCTCATCCTGTTCAAGAACGATTATACTAAGGTGCACAATACTATTTTAAGATTTTGTTTTGAGTGTTACTCCTGGGCGTTGAGGAAGACAAGAGATTTCGTCAAGGAGCTGAACGCGATAAGAGCTTGTGGAGATGAAAGCCAGACTAAAGGAGGAAATGCATGCATTAGACCATTCTCTAAAATCACGTCTTCACTAATTTGGAGAGATAGACAGGCGCTGCTGCCATCGTAGCAGATTCCTTATTCGGTTTCCTCTATTCGACCCCCCAAATTGATTGAGGAACAGAATGATTGGATGATGGCATGTTATTAGCGATCACATGTGCAGTGAATAGAGGTTAAAAGTTCTGGTCTATCTTGAGCCGATCCAACAGCGCCTCTATCAGTGGCTTTGCTTTTAGTAAATGCTTCTTACTGAAAAAGCGCAATCTGATGAAATCTGCACAACTTTGGTGTTCGACTTTTTAAACCAGATGTGTTAGCTTTAAGCGCACAGAGCAGCACAATTCCCTGACAACTATTCGATCCGCAAGCGCATTTCAATGGTACTGTTATTAGCTTTCCATGCATAGTGAGAGGCTAAATGCTCATTACTCAATGAGCACGTCTCAAACCCTAAAAGTTCAATTTATGTAAATGGCATCATTACAATCCTCTTAAGACCAAACACTGTGCGAAATTTGACAAAATGTCAGCAAGGTCAATTTTGGAATAATTAGTGTGCAAATAATGCACGCAAATCAAACGTCGCTCAGCCTGCATATTAGTTGTGCGGGCGGGTTTTACTACCGCCATCCCACCTTCATCCGCATGAGCAGCAGATAAAGGCGCCGTATCTTTCAGATTTTCTTGGAAGTACAATCAAATGCATTTAAAATGCTGGTAAACCAATGTCGAAGTTTCTTTAAATGTAGACGCGCAGATTGACTGCTCAGGCAGTAATGGGAACATGGTATAGCTTTAAATAACCTTGTTACGAAATTCCATATTGCATATTAGAGTACTACATCATTGTCCTGTCCCAGTAACAAGGTACTTAACTCTTGAAAGCGCATAAAAGAAACGAGACTGAGTCCTAATTAAGACGCAATCAGCACCGCATGTGACAAAATGAAAGCAGCAAAATGCACATACGAACTCCTACTTCACTCGCGTCAAAGGCTCCATACCCATCTCTCACAAGTAAAACACCACTAATTAACCCCAATGTTAACACTGGGAGTTGCAGTAAGAAAACGATGTTGCATCCACAAGTGCCAGGGGAGATCGCAGAAAATACACTTGCGTTCGTTTTTCGTTCAGGCGCCCTAGACTCAATGCCCATTAGTCACATCTTTAGCGACAACCATTAACACTAAAGCTGACGGTAGGGATCGCAAAGTAAGTGCTTTAGTGGACAGCAGTTTGCGGTACCGCTGAACATGCACTCGCAGCACTAGGGCACGTTTAATTTGGTAACCATGGCAGCAAATTCATTGAAGATCTTCGAAATCTCCAGTTGGTAATAAATTAAATTGTTTTGCTGCAACTGGATGACTTTCCTGTGTCTTACAAATAGGAATACGAGGAACTGTACATGGATGACTATGAAATTGATTATTACATGTGAAAGTGATGCCAACAAGTCACTGAAATACATAGCTAAGGTGGGGTAATCAGCTGTCACCGAGTTTTACCCGATAGGTAAGCGGGTCTTATATTTTTAACGTTGCGGTACTGGATTTATCTATTCATTTACTTAGTAGTATTTTGGTGTACATTGCTGTGAATCACGAATAGACAACTACTCTGCAATCACTGGATAGGCTTCAAAAAATAAGCCATGGCAACAAACCTGTCTATGACGTTTACCTGAGACGTTTGACGCATTAGAGCAAGCCTCTTAAAAGTTTCCAAAAGCTGGATTTGCTTCGGTTATTCAGATGTATAAAAGATGGTGTAGTATCGGTGTAGTATCGATTTGGCGTGGATACAGCACCTTGATTAATTGTACCACGTTAATTGGAATTTAGTGGAATTCTCATGAAAAACCTGAAGAAAAAATCACTATCTGATAAACTGCGAGATGTCTGATCTTACTGAGTTGTCACCACATCTGGAAAGGTGAAGGACAGTGCTTCATTGGCACTATTGATTTAAGCCAGCTTTACCGAGGCCAGTTATGAGGAGATAGATGCATTACCAGTGCACCAAGGGTCTAATGTCGATTATAGGGTAACAAAAACAGCACAGCATACAAAGAATCAACTCAAAGCATATGAACTGCTACTTTGAACTTAACAACCGCAGAATTACATCTGATGTCATGCCAAAGGAAAGGAAAAATGAAATCTTGGCTCTGCTTGACAAACGCAACTCGTTTGCTTCTACGATTGGCGAGAATGAGTCTTTTAAATGATTTTCTTATCTGATGCGAGCAATACCTTTGCCATCCAACACGGAATGTTCTACACCTTTCTTTCTTTCGCAAAAGCGGTTGCCGGTGCAAATGTTTGAAGTATATATTGCATTGGTACTCCTCCGCTGTAGCAGCGTTGAAAACATCGCTTTTCAATGTCACTTCGATTCACCGCGATATGGGGTGAAATAGGGTTTTATAGCATTACGCCTTCATAGTTTTCCTTACTGAATGAGTTAGTTATCGAGTTCCAGTGTCCATAGGCCTGGAATATACCTCGAGCAGTAAAACGCGGAGTCCACTCTTACGGAAAGTTTGAGCTCGCCTCTGGCCAGTGGGAGGCAAGCCTCGTCCTATAAAACCCGATTCACTCATTCGGCTACCATTATAACTGCACAGTCACAGTCTGCCAAGTATCCAAAATCTGCATGCAACCTGGTGAACCCTTTCTTATTTCCTCCTAATTTTGAACAAAGACAATAAATTTGGGCAATCGTGATCTCAAAGCCACATTCAACAAATACGCCATGTAACTAACTCAAAATGCCGGCACGTAACTTGTCAACCAAAGCCAATGATTCTTAAATGCGTAAAACACGTGCTTCTCGTCGCAGACACAACGAAATGGGACAACGGTTCATGCACGCTTAGATAGTTCGCAAAAACACCTAATGCACTCAAAATCCTTCCTAAATACACTATTTTTTACCAATGCAATGAAAACTAAACCCATGGAAGACATAATCACGTGGAAAACAGAAGGAAGCAAGTGAACAGCCGCAGAGGCAACACATGTCTGGACTACGCAAAGCATTGGTCGAATATAGGAGCTCTGCTCTCCCTCGGTTTTAGTCATAAGTAAGGTTTCCAGCGGATTCAGACCACTCATTCGCATATTCAGTGAATTAAACGCAGGCTTTGGCAGAAGTGTCCCTTTTTCAAGACAAAATGGATGACTATGTGTGTTTCTTGTGCTTCATACCGTTTAAAAGAATCAACTTATATCGAGAACACTTGATCCACTATCATCGGGGTATGCAACTTTCAAATTTTAAGCAACACATCTTCATGCAATTTCATTTGTGCGGAAATGAATACGCACTTTTAACACAAGTGTTTTGCCCAACGATTTGTGCGCCTATGCATTAGAGTTTTAGTGGATAATTTGCATTGAGTGCAAAAACTATTACTTTGATCAAATTAAGGATTAATCGCACATCCTTTTGTCAGACTAGGCTACTTTCCTGGCCTGTTTCAGCAAACTTGGAGTCGTATTGCCCTCATTGCTCAATATATAATAGAAACATAGGGTTGGTCTTGTGGCACCAGAAAGGTGAGAAACTTGTAAGAAGTCTCCATTATTTTTGCCTCATGTTTTCTGATATGCCAATAATGGCACAATCACTTTCTCCTAAAACTCAAAAATAGTTCCGACTCGTAGGGCATGTTGCTTAAGCTTTGCCTCATTCGCAACCCTTCGCCTACCTCCCGACCACTTTATCGGAACGTACATTTGTGAGTTGCCACCTGTTTACATCCAATTGTTACGGGTGCGAGCTCTGCTCCAGGCGCTTCCTTCTATGCACTTCATTACAGTTCAAAGAACAACTAATTTACAAATGCTCCTCTATTGCATGGAATGCTACGCAGAATGCCTGACTTGGGAGGCGTGGCAAGAACACATGCGCTCACGCCATTTCCGTAGGTGTTTTTCGCCTATCAGCCATATATCATGGCAATTACTAATAGCAATGCCTTGTTACATTTCGACTCCCAGATGTTTGGAGTGGAGCTTTCGGCAGGCTTTGAGTTTGTGAGTTTTTAAAGTCGCGCGTGTTATTTTTGTTTCATAACCAAGTAAACTAGTTCAATTGGACATAATTAATTACTGCATTGGACTTTGGGTATATAACAGTCGGGAGTGCACATAAGCTGTGGGCCGTGACGACCTCATCACACGCAAGCAATCAATCTTTATGTGGTTGATATGAAAAGGCGCGTCGCACCGTATTGCGAAGATTTCTATTCCGGTAAAGTAGATAGTTGGCATAATGACAGTAATATCGCTTGAGCTATGGCCGTTAATGGTTTCATAATTAACCAGTTGTGAATGGAATTTGCACTTTACTGAGAATATAGCAACTGCATCCTCATTTTTCAGTGTGTCAGAGCAATTCTACAAGACGCGCAAAATCGCGCACTAAATGCTTTGTATCCTTGCATTTACTAAGAGAGCAGTTGCCAAAAGTCAATAGACGCCTTAGTGTGAGATAATTTGGAAGGAGAGGAAGAGTGAAAGATAAAAAAAAATAAAAGGCTTGTTCAAGAATATAGAGTTCGAGGCATGTTAGGGCCCGACACTAGCCACCAACGGGCATATTCGTCCACTGCTGTGCATTGGATCCATAACTCAATGTCTGCACGATCTAAGTGAAAAATCAGGCAGACTACGACATACTCTGAATATGTTATTCATCTCGCTTGGTCAGGCATTGTGAAGCAGCAATGGCTTAACTATGCATTACGGAGGTGTCCAGTTCGGAAGGGAGAGCCTATACAATATGGTCTAAAAGGTACAATTCCTTGATTGTCTTCACAAATAGCAAACGCTTGGCAGGCAGTAATCATTTGCATTCGGCCATATAGAGGCGAAGGTGTTATTGCAGCTTACGCTGCTTCCGCCAACTCAAACTAGATTTGCGTAGTCCCTTATGGGTGCATAGGAGTAGAGCGTGTGTCCGGAGTACTTTGCTAGCATTCATCGGTTCTGACGAAATCAAGCCAATTCCCTTACAGAAACATGGAATATGGGCCGATAATTTGACCACATTTTTTTCACGGGACGGATTACTTCTGCAAATCTAATTCTGGCACAAGAGTGCACTTCAGTGCAGAAAAGAGAAGAGATTCAGACTAGACAAAGCAATGCTTCATATGCAGTCCAAATTTTACACTGACCACCATTTTGCACGCGATCATGCACAAGTGAAACTGTTGGGCATGGCGATACACATAGCTAAAATCGTTAACTTAATAAATGCAAAAGGAGACAAGTTATGGGCTGTAGAGATGCTGGTGTAGATAAATAGAGTATTGTATGAATCCAGCAACTCCACTATCCCTGTCAACTAGTCACGCTGCGCGTCCACCACGCATCTGGACAGTCAAGCTCGAAGGCTTTGTCTCAGATGCGAAGTTAGCCTCTCCGCGCTGTGTATTCGCATACGTCAAGAGCACGTGTTCTCCACCAGTGCAAACTGCCGAATATATGGTAAATAAATCTGCACACAGAGCATAGCCTCTATCAGCTTCTAAATTGCTTGCACATGGATGTCTATTTAGTTAGCTGGACGTGTGAACCCGCCCAGTAACCGCCCTGGGCGTTGCTGAGTCGGTCTCGGATGCGTTACGCACAACCAAAGAAATTGTGAAAACTCTTGACTGCTTCCTTGAACAACTAGTAGAAAACTTAAATGCTTCGAGAGCTGTGATCATGAGACTTACAACTGCAACTATTCACCCGTATTCCTCATCTAATTCTTCCGTCTCATCATCAACCTCGCCAATGATATAGCCCATTCGGGGAGTAACCCAGAGAATGGTTTATATATCGTACGTGTGAGGCTGGTATTACAATGCAGATGATTAAGAAAGCGAAGAAAAATGCTGGTGGCATCATAAACTACAGTGCAGATGTTGCAGATGACTAGGCGTTGAATCGCTTCTTGCGCGAAGGACTGCGTATGCAATGGTCAGTACGGTGCATGTGTTTTTCGCAGGCATGATCTATTCAACCTTAGACTGATGCGGGACCTAGACCAATCACATCGCTTTATAACCGGAGAAAATACAGTGATGAAATTGTTATCTCGGGACTCCCGAAGTGACACCACCACTTGGCACTCCTCTCACAACCCACATTTTGACGCAAAAGGCACACCAGCAGCATTATCGCTAGCAGTGAGTCAAGTTATTACAAAAGCGCACGCTTGTAGTGATTTCTATTAGTGCGGTTTTCCTCACTAGTGCAAGGCAGGCTAAGCAGAAGGTAAGCTTACCTGGCAGACGCGAGAATATGCGATTGGTATTGCCGACACCCAAATGATGCAGGCATAAACTTGGTTTCTCTCAGAGCTATCATCTCTTTAGTTAACTCAGTGTTGGCTTCATTGTCAAAGACGTTTACCATCTGACGGGGGGTGGCGAAATCTGCTAGAGCAGGTCAGATGGCCGAACGACTGACCAAAGTCAGTAACTGATGCAGATGCCCTAACTAGTAGGCTGTGGCATCCAAACGCCCTCATAGTCTATCACAGATCCTGACTTCCAAATGCTGCCTGTGCGCTTGAACATTGTCCTACTTTTGGCCATTCAACGACGAGAGAGTAGTGATTGAGTCAAATCTCAAAAATGATGAAGTTCTGTCTGTCAAGAGGAGGTTTGCTAGCATTCTACAATGGAGAGAAACGCAAACATGGGGGGTGAATAATTGGTAGGGAATCCTTCCTCGATAAATTTATCCATCTGCAGCAAAGACGACATGCCATCGGCAAGACTGTTTGTTCTTCTATTGTCCATACAGCAAAGCTATTCCATGAAAATGCTAACCATACAAGAAACCTATCCAACGCTTTCATTGCCTGTCTCTGATAGTCAGGAGGGCCGGCAGTAGGCGAAATGCCTACGACCATCTGCATTAATCTATGTCCATTCCACCAAAAAGTCACTGCCTTCATAATGAACCAACCCTCAATTGACGAGGTGCTCTTCCACTAGGAAGACTAGCCAAAGTCGTTTTGGCCTGCATTTACCAGCAACTTTACTGATTCATGTATTTGCAACCATCACAAATACCTAATTTTGGATTCAGGCTAAAGGTCTTTCTGCAATTGTCACCACAGTAGAAAGTAAGCAGAACATTTGGCAATCAGCAGATTGGTTTATCGTCTTCTTATAAGTTCACACACTTCAGAATTAATATAATAACAGAGCTTCATCGAAAATGACGCTTTCCATTTTTCAAAAGTCGCCATAACTCTAATAAGGCACATTAACTCTTTGAACAGGAGAATTAATAAAAATAATGACCTCATGCATTGTATACGAGGCAAAAGCCCAATTGATCTGAATCGGAATTTTGTATATTATCCTTTATATTAGCCTTCGTTGTATATCCTCTGTGGATATTTTTTCGACTTGTAGGTGCTAAGGCGTAACTTCTGTTGAACGATTTGCTCTTGCAGAAGTGTTTGCCGTCTAAATGTCATTTCCATGGAATCATAGCAAGTCTCACCAATAGCGAACTTGTATGCCCATAGAACAAGGGCAGTTGCCTATTTTGGCAGCTGAAGCTGCGTCACTGTTGCAACTTTTGCACTAGTGTTTTGCTCAGTGATGAAGCTAGTAAAGAGGCTCTGCTTTTACTGCAATGTAAAGGACTGGCGCTTTTAATCCATTTCGCTTGCATTTCTGTCAGCACAAAAGCGCTTTAAGTCCCCTTGCCCTCACCTTTGCAGAAAGCAGGGCCTGTGAAATTGCCACTGTACAGGCTGGTGAGTATCTGCAGTTAATTGTCCGTTCCACTGAAAAGAGTGTAAGTTAGTTAGTGGCTAGATTGCCACAGCATAGGACCGCCACAAGATTGAAAAGTAGGTTCCTGCAAAACTACGTGTCGTAAATTAAATGTGCGATTTTTAAACCCCATAATTTAAGCAAACTGATTGTGCGTTAAACATTAAAAACCAAACTAATAAGGGATGTGCCTGCAACCCGAAAGGGCATCTTCTTCCAATTGTGCCTAAAGGCATGCTTAAGTTGGGTAATGAGGTATGCTCAATAGCATGATAAAATAGAGCTGCTTATCCACTTAGGGTATGTGCAATACTCAAAGTTAGTTTGGAATCCTTGAGGCCACATAAACAACACGAATTGGGCCGATTTAAAAGTGCTACAGTAGTGCTTTCCAAAGCCTTTCTGTGTGCTACATTTGCATGATCAAAACAATAAATGCCTGCGTGGCTTGCACAGGGCTTTGCCTCCAGATTTAAAATAGACACATCAAACGAATAGAGTTGGCTGAGAGATTTCGATATGATACCAGATGGTTTCAGAACAACTCAGCAGTATCGATTCAGCGACCATTGAAATTGAGTAAAAAGATTATCACAGCATTTTCAGAACTGAATTGAGAGCATTCTTGAATATTGGGATCAGCTCTGCATAGACCTTAAGTTGTGAAATAATTTGTCCGCAAAATAAGCTGTCAGAATGTAATAAAAAAAGAACTGTCAAAAGGCTTGCACACTTTGAACAGGTGTGTTTAGCCAGAGATGTGTTACGTCCCAGCACCAAGTTTTTGCCGACTCACGTGGTAACAGGGGACGTGTAGGACTCTGCCTTCCCGTGGCCATGTGCAATTCATTCTGACTCTGAGGGAACGAGTTGTATTATGTTTGTTGCTTGAGGCTCATGACTATAGTGGTCTTTGAAGGGATATCCGTACCATAACACCAGGTTCTTATTTCCATTTGCCATTTTTCTTCCCATCACCATCAATGGTGCAGCGCTTTTTTATTGGTGCGCTCCTATTAGCCAGTCACGATAAATGCAAGTGCAAATGGCACCATCTCATTGGGGTAGTGTTTAGCGGGCTGTGATGACGGTTTCATCGACTAATCCATTGGCAATATCAGCAGAAAGTGTTCATCTAGGGATATTAAAGAAAGCAAACGAAATTGAGGTGACATTCAACCATCCCTCGGGAGTGCATCCAATGATGTATCGTTGCAAAGTCACGGCTTGAAAAAAATGACTTGCGCACACTGTGTAAGCAGTTGTCGAGGATTTTGGCAACTTTCCGTTACATTTGCACATGTCTTGCCATCCTCCTGGTTAGGGGTTAGCGTCCATAACGCACTTTCTTATCCAACAATGCGTTTTGTAAGCCGCATTCTTCACCACATCACTTCTGCACCAATGCTATACCTTATGGCAAAGAAAGCTATCAAAAGGCGCAACATTATCATCACGAGTGAATGCGTTGAGAATTGTGCTGATGCTAAGCACAATCAGTTAGAAGTTATTTAAATCTGCGTGGCGAAAGGCTTCTGTAGTAGTAAACCTTAGTACTACTTTTCAACTGCTGTTCCCCTTTCCCACGTCATCACATCCGATGCCAGAAATGGGTATTCACGTAGGCATGCCCACTTACTCCATTCTCGGATGTCCATGCGGCATGTACCCCTCTGCCTCATGTCTCATATTTATGATTGCGGCAATGAAGGCTTACAAGTCCAACAAACCACAATTTCTGCTGGTCGGAATAATGCAGGCTGATTTCCTTCCCACGGAGAACACTCATGCAGACGCCCGTATATTAATAGCTCTGATTTTTGCTCTCTCAGTCCAACTTTGAGCAATGCAACATCTGTAGGAGTCAGAAGCTTGAAGCCAGCAGCCATTGGCTTAGTCTCAGCGTATAGCTTTTAGAGGCTTCATCCCATATCCCATATCCCATATACTTAAGTCGCGTCGTGTCTCCTTCGCTCCCATATTATCGTGTGCTGTAGTACAAAAATTCCATTAACAAAGGACTTAGAACCTGAATTGAACCAAGCACACCCATGCAAGTCACTGCAATGCCCTACCTGCCTCCGCAGTAGTCAGATTGCTAGCAAACTAGAAGGCTTTCCTTGATATACAAAACAGGGTTGCAGTTTTTCTGATTCGAGTAGATTGCAATTAGCCGAGTGAAGGGAAACGGTGATAGGAAAGAGACAAAGTGACTGGGGCAGCTTAATTTTGTTGTATTTGTAAGAAGGTGACACTTGGTGCTTATAATCTATGAAGAAAAGCATTTGTATAGCATTAAGTCAGAATTGTTTGGCCAGATGAATGCAATAAATTGCTTCTTAGTGAGCTGGGAGTCAGAACACATAAACGTTGCACAGGGTGTAAATTGCAGGAAGCATAGATGCGCCATCTGACAGAAGTGACAATTTAGTCTACACTGTGTGGGAGAAAAATCTGACCGCTGCCTTCAGAATGCGCTTGCGCGATTAAACTCCGTGGACCACAGGCAGACATAACGCACGGAGCGCGTGGCTGAGCAAACAATTCTATGTTCTTACAGAGTATACCAATGCTTCATATCTATCAAATGGTGTTAGAGCGCAAGTGCTTAATCCCAAAATTCCCCAGCCTACATCAGGACAGCTCTTTCAGTAAAAGGTACGCAGCTAGAAGGAGAAGTAGCACTGTACTCACTACAAGCGTTAATGTAAACCAACCATATGTTCAAACATCGCAGTCGTATTCCGCAGAAGGCGGGCAGCAGCGTTATTGTCTGTGTTTTTAGTTTATTGGATCTCACTTGTTGTTTCTTTGATTGTCTTCCCAAAATAAATGATGCGACCGCGAACGCAAGTGCTAGGGGTGAATATATGTGACGCATTCTGCACTCTACTTATTCATAGGCCTGCACACAAAAACCTAGAACTTCAAATCTCGCTTTCGTAATTACCTATTTCTACTGGGGCACACGAGTTAGAATTTAGCAACTCCCTAACTATTGCTTCAGAATAAAAATGAAGTGGTGTTTGATTTTAACGGAGTAACAAAGAAAGGGCTACAGTGTGCATGGTGGCTAGGAGGACCACATCTCCAAGTGCAACTTAAATAAGGCCTAATCTACCCCAAAGTGTTAGCGTAGTTCTATGAGAAAATGAAAGCAGTGTTTTAGCAGACATTTAAGTCTCCGACGAAGAATGACTGGGTGGCAGGCAATGAAGGTCGTGTTGCACACTACCCACAACTCAGGAGCACATCTTAGTACCTCGCTTTAGTTTGCACACGACGCAGATGTCATCGTCAACTGTCAGGAATATACCTGCTTGTACGTATGCCAAAAAGAAATCACTGGCTGATGGTAAAGTCAGCACCGCCTCCTCTACTACATGGCTTGACAACGGGTAGCCATAGCTGTGCTAATTGTTTGATTCCTAATTAACTGTGAAGCTGACCCAACATCAGTTCGGCAACCGTAGCAATGATTTAGGCCAAACCGTATGACCAATGTCCGATGAGGACTAATTGCGTAGTCTATGCGTCTGGTCTGGGAATTAAGCTAGTGGTACTAATTTGTTTCTATTCGGTCGTCTCTTGTTTGAGCCAAGTGAAGTGTTTGCGGTTAGTCAAGTGCAGCTGACTGCATATGAAATGAGCACATTAATTTGCACATTCAATAATTACAGACTAGTTCGTTGAGTCTCTCTGTCAGAGAAAGTTTCTTACTTTTGGAGAGCGTGATTGGCCATTTGAAACCTCCACTTGGCGCAGTAGCACAAATGGTGTACCATCTACATTGGGAATATAGAGCTATTCCACAATCACAGAAACAACATTTAGAAAAGGAATTTTAAGAGACGTGCTTTGCTATCTGCATCAGCCATGCCTCGGAATACGTAAAACGTTTCCCTATTTATGGTCGTGGCTCGAAAGCTTTCCTACAAAACAAAGGATTGCTTTTTAGCTGACAGATACTACTTTCGCAAGATATGCCATAGAAACGATGAGCTTGGACAGGTAGAATGCACCTGTTATAGGAAAGTGCCAAAATTTGTTTGTAGACCTCCTGGCACGAAAATGTCGTCCCAAACCTACACTTTATCACGCAGTCTCATCGAGAGGGCTGGGCAACCTTGTCACTCATAGTCGCGACAGCAAGAGCTGTGAATAAAAACAGCTCTCCTTCGAAGCAGTATTCTCCTTTGCAAATGTAGGTCGCAGACTCAAGCCAAATCTGTACTGCTCCTGGTGCATGCTGCCCGTCATTACTCTCTATTAATTAGTTTAACGATATCCATAGAATGATGCCACTAAGGTATGATACTGCTGCTGGTTCCTCTGGGACCTTTGATCCATTCAGTTGGTTGCTGCTGTGATCGACCAAGACCGAAGGTAGTTAAGCAAATCGCTTTACCGCTTGCGAGGCAGAGTGTCTCATTCTCGAGGCGAACATAGCCTGACCATTAACCTGGATTCGAATGTACTCTTAAACAGAGAGGGTACGAGGAAACAATCCGATTGCCTGTAAAGGCAGATAGCTTTAGAGGCTAGATATTCATATCTGCGTTGCTTTTCCCATCATCTTTGTAGGAGCTCTTTTGTTTGTCAATTAGCAACCACCGTGAGAGACCTAGGTCCATCCCTTCATTTGGTTAGATAAAAAACATGGCATCGACAATTCGTACAACTACTGGAATTAGCAGAACAAAGGTAGCTCAAGTTAGCTAACACGGGATTCATATCGCAGTTATTTAACACATCCGTCAATATAATTTGCCTACTTTCTCCTTTGATCATGCATCGTGGTAGTTGTGTGTAAAGCGAAGTAAATGGTCGAGACAAATGCTGCTTGGACAGGGGTTAAAGGAAGAAGGGTAGTAAGTGCGGCAGGGTGGAGTAATCCGCTAGGAGACTTACTGCAGTCCCCATGTTAACGGTATTCCTACGTTTCGCTACACATCCTCAACTTGCTCTGCCACTGAATAATTATTAGATCATGAAATGGCTGACATCCACATCTTCGCCAGGTCCATTCAAGACTTGGCATGTTGCATTGAAAACTCTTTAGCTTGCATTTGCACATATAATATAAAGACATCTGACAAGTCAAGAATTAGCCTGCATAAAAGCAGATGTCTTTCTTTAGCGCCTCATTTGATATTGAAGCAGGAGAGGAACGAGGTCGTGCAAATGACGTCACAATTGATAATGGTCATCAGCCTCGACAATTGTTTTGCATATGCTCCTTTCAGCTTCTACAAGTAGAAAAGGCACCTTGTTTTCCAAGCTTAATGGTTGGTGCTTTGGGAGACCGAGGAAGCTCTACAATGAAGATGAGCCTCAAGATCACACCCCAAATGATTAGGTGATGGTTTCCATGCCACCAATCCTATCTTATATTTTGACGATCAAGCGCAATGCTAGGCCTCTGCCATCACGTTAGCGATGCCAAATTGCTATTAATTATCACACAATCTACCAAGTATACTGGATTGATTTCCTCATGGCTTAGGAAATAGCTTTCTTGTTTCACGTTATGAAGATTTTACGCTCCTCTCAATGGGGTGGAAAGTAGGCGATTTTATCATGCAAGCAAATGGGACATTAGAATAGCTCTATATCTGGAATTTCGCCGATTTCGAAATAATTCTTTACTGCCCGCCAGCCATGTCAATAAAGGCGATTGGCCTTCCATTCTTTCCTTTGTCCCTGTCCTCGCATGCCCTCGAAGAGCGCATCAGTTTAGTGAGGCCACTATGCCACAATACGCTGGCAGCCACTGATGTGCGCCCTTTGTGCGATCGGTGGTAGCACCTTCAACCCTTCTACCGCCTCATCGTTTGCAGGCGCCGCCAAGATTCAATTGAGTTTTGGTAGCCTCCTGCATTAGAACTGAACGCAACCTTAACGCCATCGATCGGCGAACCTGGACAAACATAAAATGAAAGCAACCAGTCAACTTTCGCTCAGTCTTTTAAAAGCAAAAAGCCCCCTCATGTGAGGTCAGTCTTAGGGATTCCTACATTGGAATCTAAACGTTGCCATTCCCTCCTTTTCCTTCCTGTCATATGCAGACCATCCTTGTCATGATTTAGGTTTAACTTCATGATTGAGCCTATGACTTCATCTTCGTAAATGAGCAATCTCTGCTTCCGATCTCGTTGTATGGAATCGAAGAGACTGCTGCAAACAATTAACCCGAATCCTGGCACTAGCATGGTCAGTTTGCAAATTAGAACCAACAGTTCACTTACTATCCCATCCACCAAATCTAAGCAACAAAATTTACTCAATGAGTTTGTTTTGCCAAAACATTTGCTTTATTGCATGCACATTCAT
>JAKROA010000063.1:0-41223 GCA_023375655.1 Taenia crassiceps
AAAGCTTGCTAACGAAGAGAGCAGAAGTGTATTACTTGCATTCAAAGGACTGGATATTGAAGGCAAAGGTGAAAGGTAGCTTTTAATGAACAAATGCTTCACCCAATTGGAGCGACGGTACGGACCTTTTCCCTTTAAGAGGTGGCCTTAACTCAAGACAACACACTTGCGCTCATTCAAATGATTTGACCTCTCAACTGCCTCTTAAGTTTCATCTATTGCATGTGGACATTGACGAGTGCACGTTTGGTAAGACGGTGTTCACTTACCCTTCACCGCTTACCGTTTACCGTGGAGGAGGATGCAAGAAGTAGCAGGGCATGAAAGACCTCATGTTCTCGCCTGTGCCAATGCGCAGCACTAGGTTGGTCGTTGCGGAAGTGGCATTTAAGGTGCGCTCATCAGCCTCCAGGTGCATGTTGATCGGCACATCGAAGTCAGCTGCAGAAACAAGGAATATACCGTGTCCAACAACTGACACAGTTGAGTACAAAAGATAACGTAAAGCTCCAAACCTCCAAACCTCCTTCATCCACATCCAGGCCAATCCGGTTCTTGCCCTGGTCCACTACCCTCATTTCAACCATCCTACGAAGAGAGTGGGTGGACGGGAGGAGAGAAAGTGCTTTTCTGAATTGCATTGCAAAAGCCACTGCCGACACAAAGGCAAGTAATGACAATTTGAAGAGTGGGAGCAAGAAGAATCCTGATAGCACAACTGCATTGCATGAAAAAGCCGTGAGCATTTCTTCGCGGCTTCATTGGCAAGCAACGTGGTGGTATATTTTGAATGGTTCAGCCAAATCAATATGCCATCAGCACGCCACAAGAGCACCACCAAATAATCCCGCGGCATCGTCATCCCTAAGTGCGTTGAGGAGACAGCAAAAAACAAGTGTTGTCCTCATTATGAGCCAATGCATCTGTAGTTTTGCCTGTTCTTCCTCTTCACGCATAGCCCTGGGCCTTTGCCCGAGAAAAGTGCATTTATCAAAGTGCTCCACGGGGTCCACGACGTGGAGTACGTGAGCCGCGTGAAAGGAGACGCAATTGGGGAGGGACGAGAAGGAAGGAACACCACATATGAATTTGCAATGGCTGGACATGTGGAGTAAAGTTGCTGACAACAGATGTGAAAATGGGGAAGAGCTTGCATGACAGCCTGCGCCATCCAGCTCACAATGGTCGCCCAAGGTGACTGACCGCAGAGCAGAAAAAAATGGCAACTCAAATAACTTGACAAGCAGAGTATTTCGGTGATGCAAAAGAGCACAATTTCGTCTCCTATAGCTGACAGTGATTGGCAGACCACATGAAGCAAAGCAGAGGCTGTGCACAATTCGCGAGGTCAAGTCCACGACCTCAGGGCATTGCCTAATCAGCCCAAAGAAAGCTTTTATTTTGTGCCTTTCTCCCACCCTCCCTCCCTTCCTTTCTGCCTCCCTCCAACCAACCGCCTACCTGTCAGCAGTAGCAGCCAGCAGATGCAAGCGAAGAAGTGTGCAGCCACCAACAGCAGAGCGAATCGCGGCTTCATCGATTTATCGATTTATCAGAAATGGATTTGCCACACAACGAGGGAAGATTAGGTGCGATCTCACTTAGTAAGTGCAGTGGTTTGCGGACAGTGAGACGACCACCATGCAGTGGAGAGCGGGTGGCCTCCACGCCTCACCGAGACATTCTGCAATGCTAAAAGTTGATGAAAATACCAAGTTGATGGGAAAACTGTGGAACTCGAAACACAGCCGGATGGATGACGTGTTTGGGAAGTCGCTGAGAAAAAGGACTTTGTCTAGTAAAGGTGGGTTTATGCATCTTCCCACTATGTGTCATTACCTCCAAACACGTTGAGAAGGGCACTTGTGTGCATTGTTGATTACATTGAGATGACTGCTTAGGTGGCACGACCAGAAGTAGCAATGGAGGGAAGGTTGACTACAATCACCCTCTAACAGAGCATGTTTTCGTGTTTTCAGCAGAACCTATTCCCTGTCTGACCACCAATCAGCAGGAAGGCATTTTCAGAACAGGTAATCTCTTAGCGGTAATACACTTATGCTAAGGCACTCGAAGTGGGCGACTTTGGGTGCAGTAGGATGCAACAACCCAAAAGTACTAGCCAGTGCATTTCTCAACTTCTCTGTCGCATGGTCTCCTTACTTCATTAGAAGAACGCCGTCCACTGACCACCGGTAATGAGACAGAAAATCCTGCTGACCCTGTCTCCACGGGCATGATGGCTTCCACATCTTAGCGTCCTGTGTTGTCGTGGGCAGTGGTGTGGTAAGGTAGTGGAATGTGAAGCAGGTTAGTGGAGGATTGAGTGTGAGAAGTTGATTTCTGCTTTTGGCCACGAGAGCTTGATTGCTGTCTGCGTAGCTCAGCGTGCGGTGATGACGGTGGAGGATGCTGCTGCGTGCCAAGTACTGCATTTGAGACCGGTATTTCTTACTCATGGAAAGGAGCAATGTGTGGGAGATGTGGTTTTTATAGCTGTGCAACACTATGCGAAAGCATTTGACATGCCAGAACCTCAAGCCATTCAACTGCCACCATGGAGCCAATGTTTAAACACTCATCTTCTAGGGCATCACGGCAATTTAAGAGGAGAGCCATCTCACATTGCTCCATCTATTCACCCATCCCACATCCTACTAGGTTACCTTTCCATCCGCACGGAGGCAAAGGCTGCCACTGAGATCAAGAAAGGTCTTCATCCCACTTCATAAAGAAAGATTAGAGAGCACTTTCCACGAACTCGCCAGGAAACGATGGAGGAATGCAGCTGGAAGAGGCTCTTTGGATAAATTAATGCTCTTCACCCTGTGCAGAACTCAACATGAGGCCAACGTCGGTCATGTGAATGACCTAGAAGACGATGATGAATGAGAGAGCTGGAAGCATGCCCAAACATTGCTTGGCCCTCTCAACTGCAAGCGCCTTTTCGACGAGGGGGAAAAGGAGGCAGATGGCAGGGTTCCAAATATCCACGTTGACCTCGTTCTGAGGCGGTGCTTTAAACGACCACCACTCGGAACTCAATTCAGCAATTGAAAGCGCAGTCAGGTGGGCATTAAGACTTGCACGAATCGTGCACCAACTGCACGACATGCTAATTTGGTGTGGGGATGCTGGTGCTGGTGAAAGGAAGGAAGTCAGACCGACTAGGCGAATGGGAGATTAAACAGTTTGCAATCCGTGCGAGATAGCAAGGAGCATTTCCACCCAATCAGGGAACCACATGAGGCGGCTTTGAGAAGCACCTTCCCTTCGCCGCGTCAACATCGTCAGTGTGTAGCACTGAGGAGACATGTGCCATGTGCAGTGGAGTGGAAGTGTGTGCGCAGGGAAGGCAACAACACCCGTTGTTCCAGGAGGTGGGCTGCTTTCCAGTCAATCGCATTCACTCTACTCCTAAATACCACAAGTTTGATGGGAAGAGGTGACCTGACGTGCTTTTCATGACCGCCTCCTGCAGGCCTATTTGTAAGCGCGTGTCTTGGCATGACTTTGTGTGGAGACTTTTTAGTAAGCTTAGGTAGTGATGAGATGCAGTGAGTTTTAGACTCTTCCTCCTTAGCTTACTTTATACATTCGTATTTCAAGTCGCCACATTGTGTGGTTCCATCAACTTGCACACACTGCATCTTTTCATTGCTGGACGTTCTTTCCTCTTTAAAACCTATGCTTGAAAAAAGCATGTTTCCTACAGTGAAAGTAGTAGTAGCAGCAACAGCAGCAGCGCTTCATTGCCGTTGTATGAACGTGACTTTGCCTGCCTCCATGTAAACAACCTGCAGCGAATGTGACGCGACTGCCACCATCATGACAGGTTGAAAGATTACGACCAATTGGGGTGCATGAAGCCTTGTTTATCCGTGACGCTTATCAGTCCATTGCGGTTCGGTGTAGTGTGAATGAAGCCAATCATTGCTCACTCGAAGCCTAGAGCATGCGATTTGATTGGAAGAGACGCCACACCATCCTGCCTGCATATCATCGTGAATTGGCGGCGGAAGTAAGAAGGGTGCAGTAGTAGTCTCTTTTCCATTTCCATTCAGGAGACTACAAAGCAATCCACCTGGCATTTCAAGCAAGTTTGGACATTGTGCTGCCTTCATGCTCTATTTGAAAAAAGCTAGCACCAAGATAAGAAAAAGTGGTGCTTAATAAAATGAAGTCATCGAGGCTCATATGGTAAAGGCAAGAGGATCACATGACGGACGTCTGGCGTAGTTGAAAACACACTTTATCAGAGCATGTGACACAAGTATTTGCTGAAGTGGAGTATATGCAAACCGTTATTCTTCTGCGATTGCAAGGGATGCCGATCGAATCCCGTGGAGGTCTTATACTGCGCTTAGTGGTTAACTCTCATTTCGCGCTTAATCGTCGAGAGGTCCAAAATGTCGTGCGGGCTGGAGGTAAGCTGGTGCCTTTTGAGGAGAAAACGAAACCATCAACTACCGAAAACTCCAGGTGAGTGCAAAGGCGGAGCCTCACGCAAAAATTAGTATGTGCATTTGCATGGCAGGTGGGATGGAAATAAAGTTGCTGGCTGAAACAGCCGCAGAACCACCAACGAGTGTTATTGCTAGGGAGAAACAAAGGTGAACAGAAGCTCACGGCAACGATGGAAATAAAGAGCTGCACAATGAAATCGCTACAATTCGCCAAGCAAACAAGTTGAAGGCGGCCTTCAGAATGGCATGTCAAGTCGGGTAATAGCTATCACTCACCATCAAGGCACTGAGCCTCTAATATTCTCACGATGACTCGACCACCCGCGTTAGGCCCACAGACCGCAGGTCACAGGTCACAAGCCAGACAGAGGCCGCGTCATTTAGCACCCGCTCAAACAAAGCGCGCCTTTTCCTCACTTACCCACTTTCTCACCCACTCAACAAGAACGCCTCAGCGAGCAGAGATGCGCAAAACATTCTAGGCTCTCTTGAACTAGCACATACACATGCACATGTGCACACTCCGCCTCATTCACTATTGGCCTGACTCGACGTCTTAGGCCAAATGACATACTGAAGACAGACTGGAGAAGGAATGCCCTTGTCGGAAGAGAGGACGCTTCTGCGGTGGCGTTATTCAGCATGCTCCTGTTTCAGCCTCTGAGACTCCTTCCGTCCGTGTATCGTCCAGTGGACAAGGTGGCACTGCTATTGTAGTGGATTAAGAAGGCCTCTGACACTGTGTTGCTAGTGTCGCTGTCCAAGACATACTCACACTATGATCCCTGAATGCAATTGTGCTGCTCACCTCAGAATAATGTGGAGTGATTTAAAAGCAGTGAGTAATGAGTAACGCTATGCAGGCCTCCGTGGGTGGCGTATAATGAGTTGAGCAGTTAAGGAGTGACTGGAAGAAATCGCATCGCTACTGTGTGTGGCTCAAATGCTCACCACGAAGCGCGCCTTGTAGTGGAGCAACAATCTGTGCTCAACAACAGACGCATGTTGAGGCGTAGAAAAGCTGGAGTCTAGAGACCAGGGCACACACCGTTGAGCAGTACAAGAAGTGTAGGCTTTCAAGGGTGGGAAGAGAGCAGTCACACACTTGTCTCTTTTTTATCCAACATACACGATGAAGAGGTGATTACGGACTGAATCTAGGCGAAAACAACCAAATGCCCAGTGAGAACTGTGAGTCTATTCAAAGCCTCAACTTGGGTGCAAGAGTGAAAGGCTGATGATTACCGCAGAACCTCCAACTGACATGAACCGCGAATTCCACGCAGCAAAGTAATGAAGTGGTGAGTTTGCATGAGCCACGTGCGTGCCTATGGAACCCTTAAATCGAGCATGCCAAGGCTGCATAAGCCAAAGTGACTGAGGTGGAGCTTACCCATTACAATAGCAAAATGAACGGAGACGAGTTGTAGAGATCAGCCGTGAGAGAGATAGGAGGAGACTTCCTGCAATTTGTAACCACTGCCCTGGCATTCGCCCCAATCCATCTTCAGTCAGCCTTTTTAAGGCGAGACGCCCAACTGCCAACCACTGCCGCCTTGAAGCAATACATCCCACTCTTTCCAAAACCCACCAGAAGCATTCACAATCTGCGAAAGGTCAAATGAACGGCTATGCCTGTCAGGGAGTACAGCTAGCTACAACTTAGATGTGAATCGACGTAGACATCGAGGCGATTGTTGGAATCCCATGGTGCCGCGATCCCTACCTGGCGATTTAAGTACATCAGCTAACAACATCACAAGACCGCAAATGGTAGATGTGAGGGTCTATTAGTCGAACCATCAAAAGGAAATGGCAGCTAATCCTTTCCTTAGCAAGATGGCGCATGAATCGCGGGTTAGTTAGAAGCTACCCTTGATGCAGCAATGGAGTAAGTAAATTGGATGTCCCACCGATAGCTGGATAAAGGCATGCAGAGCGTCACCTTCATCACTACTTTAATCAAGCATATCTATATGTGTGTGTGAGTGTGTGCAAATCGAATTCTGCATCACATGATCATTGCAAAAGCTGGCAACAGAGTTGGATTGAGGAGACTCTGTGGTCAGTTGAAAGCGCCGCTGCAGTATGGTTTGGCCATGTGGTATGGAATGCAAGTGTAAGAAGGAGGAGGAGAGCGACAGACTTCTCGGATGTGATAACACGTGAAGCGGAGAAGGCGTCATTCCACCTTCGACGTATCCGCAGATTGACGCTGAAATAGCCACCAGCACAGCGCTACCTGAGCCCTTGTGCACTGCTGCGTTCACCTTGGATATGATCCCAAGAAAACTCCTCACGCTGCCACAGTCGATTATCATCAGGACGCCAACTTCAATTCTCTCCTGCTTGCTGTTCTGGTGCATCACCATCATCCTCACAATCAAAGGCACTCTCCACCCTGCCAGATCTCGTCTCCGTCACTAGCGAACCATCACAGTGCACCTTACCTCCCACTCGATCAGTTAAATCAAGGCGCAACGCTCAACGCGAATGCTGAGTTAAGTCCACCTGATCCTAAAGCGACAACATTCCACAAATTAGTGTCAGAAGTGAGACAAGGATCGAAAAGAGTGAGCGGTAAAACGTCCTCGCTGAGAGAGAGAGAGAGAGAGAGAGAGAGAGAGAGAATCAAATCAGAAATCACTTCAACCTTCCACAATACCTTCTTCAATCAATCAAAGCAGTCGCCAAGCTATGCAACGCTTTTCTTTGGTGCCACCTCCCCAGTGCGCAGTGCAAATGACACATTGCAAAGTTGGGTGAGCAAACGCCTGTCACCCATGCTCCAGCCACAACAAAGACACCTCGCTCCATTTGTTGTTGCTGCGGTGAGCACACGGCTGGAGTGGGGTGGAATAGCTAAGGTATGGAAAAGAGGAGAAGGAGGAGGAGAAGAAGAAGAAGAAGAAGGATAACTGCAACAATGAAGCGCTCGAGCGGACTCTCAAATCCAGCAATGAGTGTTCGTGCACTGCACAATCATCACATAAGCCATGAGGGTGGCAACTCAACTGCTATTGACTACATTCCCATATCGACGAAGATTCAGAGCAGAAGGACGCCGCTCCAAAGAGGCCGGGACAAGTGGAGGTGTAGCAGGCACTCGATGTAGCAGAAGTCCTGCACGAAATTTGACGCAACTGGGCACTCTTCTTCAAGAACATCAGGCTGACTGCACTGGTGTAAAATGATAGCAGTTGGTTTTGTGGCTCCAGAACCAGCCCTCACACCATACCCTCTCACAGTTCCACAGCCTCAGCCTCACAAGGTTAGGCTTCCTGCGATGCTGACGACGGTGATTGGGGAAGTTTGGGCTGTGCCTATTGAAAGCTTAAAAAGAACCAAGGGCTGCTGTCCACAGTGCCCAGTGTCTGAGTGTCCAGTGCCCACGTATAGACAAAAGCTGGAGCGGCAGAGTGGGACCCATAAGATAAGTGCGTATTAACGCCTTCAGTGCCCAAAGTTGTGGAGGGAGATGGAGGTGAGAGAGAGTCGACACTGATGGAGGTGTACTGTAACTACGTTGATGCAAGATAAGGTCAAAGCTGGCAGGTATCACAATTGGCTGAAGGAGCACAAAACAACAGCGAGGATACCACGCACCAGAAGAACAAAGTGAGGCAATCACGAGGCCAATTGATGGTCAGCGCACAACTCAACTACCGCTGCCCCGCAACCAGTAAGCTCCTCTTCTGCTGAAGTCACCGTAAATTGAATGTGTCTTCTCGTTTTTCAGAGAGGACAAATGACGTTGGAAAGGGTTGGTGGCAAGCATAGGAAAAGCCTAGCAAGTGCCTACAAAGGCACGAATGATCGTTCAGCTGCACTGAAGTGTTCATGGGTTCACATCCATGCAAACGAAGTCTAGCAACAGCAGCCAACTCACCTTAACTTCTTCTTCGTTTTCGTCTTCGTCTTCCCTTGCACCAAACCACATTGTTCGTGATAGAGGGTGTGAACACACAGGCTGTCTATGGAGGTGGGATGGATGGTGAGGATAGTGGTGCCTTCCTTGGCTCAGGCCGCATCAATGCGATCACTTCATACCAGTTATTGGCGGCACCGACGTGCCTCAGGTGTGACGCCTGTGCCGCACACGGAAGAATGCTTATTAAAACGCTCACTTCATCAGCTGATTTGACTGATTTGATTTGGTGACCTCCTACACTCCCCAGGGCTTTTTTTAGGAAGTGCAAGCTCCCGTCTCACAGCAAAGAGGCTCTGCCTCCGACACAAGTGCCCACTTGATGAAGGCAAGTGAGATGCTTCGGACATCCATCACCCTCCTCGACACTGGACCTGCGTTGTGCCACTTTCACAATGAAGGCTGTAGGAGAGGAGGGGAGAGCTCTGCGTATTGCAAACGGATGCACATAACACCCTGATAAGATGAAGACAACGGAGGCGGGTCGCCAAACCACGGAGGTGGCCGAGTTGCTGCTCAGAGGATTGTGCATCTCGACTGTCGCGATTGGGTGGGAAGGGTGCCCAGTGAATGGTCGATTGCATCAAAATGAATGGCGGCCTACCAGTACGGCACTGATTGACCTCTGCTAGGGTGGCATAGCCCACTGCACAATAGCGCCCTCGTTTGGGAAGCGGAAGGCGGTGTTGGGCCAGACAAGGCGCCCTCCACCTAGTTCATGCATGCAAGCAAAGCACAGAGATTTCCTCCAGGCGATGCACATTCCGTTGAGGTCTACTCATTGAGGCGAAACCTTTGGTCTTTCTTCATGTAGAAACGCTGCTCTCAGCCATCCAGCCTGGTAGAATGCAACTCTTCAGCAACGTGTCTGCTTGAGTGCGTGTAACTGGTGCGGAAACGTTCCTCACTTTCCGCATCACAAACTGCAGCAGTGCTATGCAGTGTTATGCAGTGCTATGCTGCACTCGAATGTTCACGGTGTCACACCTTTGTGAGACCTGACTCAGTTTGCAACTTTTCCCTTCTACTCAAGATAACGGTCACCTTTACATTGAAGCCCTCTTCCCTGATCCCTGGTGCCCTTACCTGACCTCTCACTTCCGACCTCTGACCTCTGACTGCTGAGCCCCCACCTCTAGCCTAGGAAGCCTGCTTACCCCTGACCAAATAAGCTCACAACGGCAGCTAGTGACATGCACTCCGCTCTTCCCCTCTTCTCCACTTCTTCCCCCAATCCAATCAAGATACCATCTGCTGTCCAACTGCACCAAATATCTCTTATCAGTTGAAGTATCACAAGGAGGTAAACAAGGAGGATAACAGTGGTCACTGAGGAACGGGAGGGGAGGAGGTGGAATAAGGGGCAAGGTGAAGAGTGGGTGAGGAGCTTTCAACAATACCTTAATCTAATTGGCACACCTTAATCTACTAAGAACTGCAAAGTGGATAACGCATTGTCCCTAAATGGACAGCAAGGTGTCCCTCACAGGTAGACGGACAGACGGACAGATAGATAGATAGATAGATAGATAGATAGATAGGTAAATAGATAGACTCGTTCTGTCACTCAACCTCACCGTGAGGCCGCCTCGCATGCATCGCTGTGAGCTCCTGCCAGGCTGCTACCCACGCCTTCCTCCTAGATGCTCCTCGTCCAATCCACAGCATTGCCCATTCACTTGGCAGTCACACGAAGGATGTGCCTCGCTTCACAGATCAACAATCGGCGCCCTGACAATTCACTCGCGTTAGCAGCTGAATGCACTCTGCAACTGGCCTCACTGCAAAAGTTGTGTGCTTGCATGCCTTCCTCCTCCGCTCACACGCCTTGTTGCATGGTCTCACGTGGACTTCGTGCTGACGTGCTGGCCACCTCCTGTGCCCTCGCCTTCAATATGACGCTCCAAATGGAAGAAGGTGGTGTGGCAGGCCTGCCATGTTTCCCAAGGAGGGCAGTGTCCGCGGCCACGTAGGGTGATGCAGGAGTGGACATTCTCTCAGGAGGCATTTCGTACCACGTCGGTGGAGGCGGAGCGTACGCAACGTGATGCCACCCATCGGGCGCAGTTTCGCCCATCACCACCTGCGCAGCCGGTGCGTGTCTGACTGCTGATGTGTTGTGGAAGGAAATGCATGCAGCACAGGCGACACATCGGCGGCTGCTCTGTCGGTGGGGATGCAGAGTAGCAGCACCTTGCACACTCTCTACAGAGACGAGGAGCGCCGGTGTGAACGAGACTTCTCGCACGGCTTCACCCGTGCGTCCCTCCTCACGTGAGGACACGTGGACTCGGCTGCAAGTTGTTGTGTCATTTATCGGTACCAGTGAGTGATGCGCCAGGTTGTCTTCAGCCCGCGTGAAGTGAAGCACGTCTTCGCTCACTACGCACACTACCGCAGCGTTGGTCTCCACACCTCCTCCATTCACGTTGCACAAGCCTCGCTGTGCGTACTTGGTGACGACGTCAATGTGTCTCGCGTTAAACGGCTGGATGGAGATGCGTGGCCTTGTCACCTGCGCCATGCCATCCATGAGTGGTGCAGCCCTCTCCGCTGCCAGCTGCATGCATTCTTCTGCCAGTGGTGGCAGTACAGCCTTCCTCTCCTCCGCAGTCTCTTCGCTTTCCATCCAAAGGGCAAGCGGGAGAAGTCGAGCAGGTGGCGTATGCTCTTAGCAGTGGCGGGTGCACACTGAGACCTCTCCGAGCCCAGAGTGGTGTGGCAGGGGAGGGCTGAGACGTTGTGCCATTCATTTTCCTCGACGGTGGCCGCAGTTGCGCAGACTTACTGGAGGTGGTGCGTGTCCCTCTCTGTGTGCCTCCGCCTGTGCCTCTGGCCATGCCAGTGCTTGTGTTTGTACGTGATTTCGACTGCATTTGTGGCTGCAGGTGTGGTGATGGTCTCAGTCCCATTCTCAATAGCGGCTTCTTCAACACTGCCTTTGGACGACTACTGACTGAGGAATTCACGCCCACCCTACCTTCTCCAACCTTGAGCACAGCATGGTCTTGTGCTGTTGCTGCTGCTACTGCTGCTGCTGCCGTGGATGATGGATGGCTGGTGTGTGAATTGCGCAGCTTGCTGTGTTGTTGGAACTGCGGCGGAACAGTCCTTGTCCTGCATTATCATCTCGCATCGCTTGTGCCATGACTTGTGCACTTCTAAGTCCTTCCTCCCTAACGCACTTGCTTTCCTTTCTTCGCCTTGCCACTGTATGACATTGCATTCTCTCTGCCTCTCCGACGCTGGCTGGCAGAACGTCTTGGCTCCTCCACCACCCACTCCTCCTCGTCACTACACTGTGGCCAAAACGGAAGTTGTGCGATCAGTCGACGTTTCTGTTGCTCGAAGGAGAAGAAGAAGAAGCGGGAGAACATGCTGCTGTGTCCCGTAGACAAGTCGCTTCAAATGTGGTCCCGTCAGTCAATACTGCACACGTGACACCAGTAGTGTTATTGGGGTCAGCAGGAGGGCTCAGGTGACCTGCAACCGCATGACAGGTCACCGGCACCTCATAATCACCCTTGTTTTCTCTCTCCCACGACCTTGGTGCCCACCGTCTTCTGTTTGTTGAGGAAGGGAATGGCATGACGAGTTATCATCGACACGGTGACAACGTAGGCATGGATTCAAGCAACTGCATACAAGTGCTCCACAGTTGATGGCATTGTGGTCTTCCACTGCACTTGTCTGCTGCCATTCCACCTGCACTCCTGCAAAGGGACTGCTTTCCTTTGGCGCCTCTTCACCCTCCTCCACCCCTCGCACCGTCCACTTCAGTTGGAAACCCGTGTTCTGCTTCCCCATTCACGCTTGTTCTCCTCCCTCAAGTGATCCAACACGCTGCCGCCTATTTCTACTCCTTTCCTATGCCATCCGTCTCAGCACCGGTGTTTATTGCCTCTTCCAGACATGCGAGATCTGTGGTGAGAAAAGCGAGAAGGAGAGAGGCGAATCAGCGGTCGTGTTAAAGCACTGTGTAAGAAGGAGTTTCACAACACAAACCAACGCGGTGTTGATCCTACACCTCCAATCTTGTTGCCAAGCCTCTCTGCCTCCCCGCCTCTGCGCCTCTCTGCTTTGCGGCTATTTAGCGAGGCTTTGTGAGGCTTGGCGATGCTTGACCTTGCAAAGGCACGCTAGTATTAGTGAATGATGCAACCCTCTCTGCTGCCAGCTCAATGCATTGTTCTGGCGGTGGTGACATCAGGTGCTTTCACTCATCCTCCTCCTCCTCCTCCTACTGCTGCTGCTGCTGCTACTGCTACTACTGCTTAGACAATTTCCATCCAAAGGCGAGGTGACGAAATTCGCGCAGGTGGCGTCTTTTCTTGCCACCTAATTGGCTTGTTTTGCAGTCTGGTTAATTGACACGGTTTGAAGAGTGAAGCAATAAGCAGGACCAGCACCAGGACTAGGACCACGACCACGACCACGACCAAAGACTGGTCCTCAAGGCAGGCTCAGCTTCTGCTGACTCCTTCAGGAGAGGCCCATTATCCACAGCCGCGAGGCTGCATTTGACATATCGTCGTTTGCGAAGTCCGTCGCCACCAAAGTCCACCAAAGTCAGTATTTGCAACGTTGAATTGCACTAAATAAAAACCCTTCCTTCCTGCTAAATGAGATGCTGCTTGATCGCTGTATACACGAAGGCAGCTTCTAAGTATCTGTCGCATCTCCTTTGACTGTTTCAATTTCAGTTTAGTTGTTTAGAAGTAATCCGAACCCCTGACCGACTCCTGTTTCCTCTTCAGCACGCCCACTTTAACTCCACCCTCTCCTCTCCACGGCACTGCGTTGCAGTGTGTTGCAGGGTATTGCAGTGCGTTGCACAGCACTGCGCATTGCACGTGTCGCCATAGTGTCACGTTTACGGTGGCGATGAGGAGGAGAGGCGGTGCTTCGCAGAGCCGCCTCCTGCACGAGGGCCTCTCTGTGTCCATCCAGCTGTGCGTGTGGCTGCCTTCAATGGCGTGCGTTGGTGTGGAGGCGTAGAATAGGCTTGGGTGGTGTGAGTTGGTGTCAGGTGCAATGCGTGGGCAAAGAACACTGGGCAGGAGACACTCTTTGTTGTTTCCATCACATGCCTTCGTGTGAGTGCCACTTCAGGTGGCGAGGTAGTGCACTGCTCACAGTGCGATGCACGAGGGTCAAGGCTCGTTAATTGGGTTGTTGTTGTTGTTGCTATTGTTAGGTGAGTGAGGCATTGGTTCAGATTGTTGGCTAGTCGATCGGTCTCTCATTGCTTTCATTGCCTTCACAGCTTTTCTCGTCACGACGTGCCTTTCACTTTGCTCCCCTAATCACGCTCTTTTTTTTTTTTCTGGATTTAAAAATAAGCTACACGACAAATAAGGGAAGACAGTGGTATAAAATCACAGACCAGACACATCTTTTACATGTCTTAATGGGTGATGCATGTTTTTATCAAATTGGTATTTCACGTCGTTAGGATTTTGTAGCTTAAACTTTAATACCTTTTGCCTAAATTAATGGTGGTTCTTAATTAGCACAATGGTGTTAGGGTGTCTCTAGTAAATTTCTCAGCAAATTTTACTGGACCAAGATACGTTTTTAATTTCTGCTGAGGCCTATTTACTTTCAGTAGCTATTACCGCTCAGCCTCAGCTCTTGTGTCACTTAACCTTACGCCAACAATTTTTTTTAAAAGTGAAAAGCTTCATATTTCAGTTTTGTTGGGCTTCTTTGCGGGAAGGTTTTGGGTAGAATGAGCGAAGACTTGAGAAAGTGTAATGGCCTTTTTGACTGTCTTTAATCAGGGAATTTGTGAGCAAGTGGTACTAAAGCTTGCAAGTCTTTGGGAACCTTGAAGACGCTCGACATTCGGACTTTCCAGGACACCTGAATAGGACTTTGAGTAAATCACTAAAGGCTTATAGCTAAGACTTAACTGAAAGAATGGGAATGACATCTTCGCGCACATGGCTACTTTTTATGCATCCACCAGCGACTCAATGTTTAGGAAGCTGTCAGGAAGCAGGACTAGACCACCTTCCAACGACTTCCTTTTAGACACAACCATAACAGTCAAAGGTGCCTTAATGCGTGTATTGCGAATGGTTTAAGGCACAGGTCAGACTTAATATTGAACGTAGTACTTGCTAAGGGCACTTTTTAGGTGGATATAATATGGAAACACAGCCGGATTAAGGCTAAATGCGAAAAATGCCTGGTATAGCTTTGCGGGTCTGTTCTTTGGTATGCAAAATACATGCAAATTACCATCAACTAGGGGGTTAATACGCGCACCGGGTGGTAAAAGTCATCTTGCCAACAAACCATCCCGTTAGCAATAAACAATCATTCACCGGGTTACAGGTTACCGCCTATTCACTGCGAAGACGTGGTTTGCGTGCCAACAGAAAACGTAGACTCACCATCGATAGCGCATACTAATGTTGTCTGGAAGAAGCAGCGAAAATAGAGCCTTCGGGTGATAAACAATCAGCGAACCAAGGCAGAGGGCTGTTCTGAAAAAGCGCTTCTGCGGGAGTGCCTCTTATCGGTTTTTATAATGAAGGCGCTTAGAGGTCAGTCAGAAAGGAACGAAGGGTAAAATCCCACAAAGTTTAAGTAATTAAAAGTCATCTTTTTCTTCAGTCTTCAGTGTTTTGTCTGCGTTTGGATGTCTTTAGTAGAATAAAGCTAAATCACATTTGACTTGACGACGAGGAAGTGTTTACTTTGAGCAAATTTTTCATAACAAAATATAAAGTCAAGCATATCGGGTCCGATGCTCCGTCGGTGCGCATTCTACTTGAGGCATTGCGAAGACTTTAATTTGTACAGTTCTGCTATGCGGTAGATAATTTTCAGTATCCGATCTTTTAAGTGCAGATGATGATAGCATGTGAGCAGAAAAATGCAGAACTTCAAGAAGAGAATGGTGAGATTGTGCTCCAAGAGCAGTCGAAGAACTTGTAAGTGGTGAAATAACGCATTTGCACTGTCCCAAACGTCAAATTTGTCTTCAAGCCCATTTGCAAAAGGAGACAAGTTTCAGTCTGTCGGAACACCATGCAGGAGGTGTTAAAAGGCAATTGCGCTGCCAAAGTGGCATTAAATTGTGCAAAAGTGTAAAATTCGCAGCTGCAGTGCCTACCGGAGGGGGGGCGTGGAAGCGATTTGAAAACATGACATCAGCGGAGTGGGGCTCGTCAACAGGATAATTCTCAAAAATTCTTATTATTGCGGCAATTTGTAGCTTCTTCAATTGAGACCTGACCAAGCGAGCCGAGGTGATGGAATTGCCTAACGGCAGTTGGAGGAATACCTACCGTCAACATCCTCATAACCTTTGCTTCCACTTTATAATTGCGAACTTTGCATGATTATGTCTTAAGTTTTGCATTTAACCAAACATGAGACAGGATTATTTTTAGGTGTTTTCCCTTTTGATTCAAATTAAGCTTTTGCTGTGCAAGGCAAGATCCGCAAACACGATGTGGAAGACGTTTTTGGTCACAGTTGAGGAACGCATGCCGACATAACGCAGTGTTTCCATGACTTTTACTACCTGGACCAGATGCACTATCTGGCGACAAACGAAGTTTTATAAGTCAATTTGACAGATTTTGGATGTCTGAAGGTGGTTCTTGTCTAAAGCACGTGGATACGAATTCATTCGGAACACTTTTAAATTCTACTTCTGTAAGTTTGCTAGAGTAAAGAAGGACATGAATAGGCTGTTCCCAATGGGACGGAGGCTTTTGGCAGCAGTGCCACTAGATATTTAACTAGCATTCGTTTGCACGTCAACAGTTCTGCGCGAAGTTCCATATTCCCAGCCGAGTGCTTTTCAGGCTCTTTTAAGTGCGCATTATAGTTTAACATCCGCCCACTTGCATGACTGATAGCGCGGTTTGCGATCGGAGAGTGAGATTTTGGCAAATTTGATGGCTCCAAAGCAATTTTAAAATAGTTTTACTAGTGACTCTTGTGGTGGCTAACAGATCTGCGTGAATTTCACAGTTGTCAAGAGCAGACAAAGGTAACAGCTTTGAAAGCAAATCCGTAGCCTGCAAATTATTACAGCAAAACCATCTATCACAAAAATTTAGGCAACTCGCCGATCTGTGGCCACTATTCTCACAGAATTAGCACTACCTTATGCAACCTCATAAAGAGCTGCATGTCGACCAACAAAACCCACGACCAGCCGTGGTCCTCACACGCTAGGGTAGTGGTTGGCGGAAAAGACCGCTGACTTGAAGTAGCTAATTGCAAATTTTTACACCGGCTAAGCAGCAGAATTCCTGGTTAGGAACAATTTCCAGTGTGTTTTGCATCCCTCTCCACCACGACAACGTCCTGATCCAAAGAGACTGAATTCTCACGTGCACCAGGCGTCTTCTGCCATGAGAAATACCACCTCGGTTAAACCTAACCTCGTACCTGCGATGTCAAGAGTCCGTTTAACACAATTACAACGGCTTGTTAAATAGAAAACGTTTTTCCTGCATTGTCGACTTTGCCCCGTCTATTCCCAAACGAGGCTTTGCACTTTTACTATTTAGAAGTGCACTTTTGGGTGGGAAAAGGAATCAGGAAGTGCACATCCTTTTTGGCCCAAAAGAAGAACTTACATTTAAAACAAGAGGAGGCTTAAAGTTACCATCTTAATGAACGTCGATTGGTCCAACAGTGACGAGAGTCATTTATTATTCGTTCACAATGTTCACACAAATGGAAAAAGATTAATTGGGAAACACTTCTCTCATTCCCTCTTGCTTAGCATAAGACGGTCCACTTGAAGGCTCTGCAAACTGAATAGAGGGAGTTTAGTGGGAAGGAATCATAAAGCAAGTAGAGTAGAACGGAATCCAAAGGCCTTGTCATAAGCCAAGACGAATTACTGACCTCTAACCTATTCGTCTCTTGATTAAAAAATCCTTAAGTGACAGCTGACTTTGTTTCAATAAGTAAATAATATTGCCCTCGAAATAAGCTGACTGGTGTTTTAAATTACTGTGAAGTGAGAGACTAGCACGCAGCAACTGTAGAACTTGCTTCTCAGGATCTTTACTATTGTCAGCCCTAACTGCGTAGTCGCTTACTTCATGCAGTTTAGTGGGAGCCATGCGAACCCTCGCATCACACAGATTAATGCTTTTCCTTATTCACGATGGATTTTTATAAATCCTCAAGGGTAATTGCTCTACTACCTGCTCATGCCACTAACCCGGTCAGCCGGAAACAGTAAGTTCGGATGCATGAAGTTCGAAACGTTACACTCAGATGCATGTGGGGGCACCAAGCGTCGTCCAGTGGTAAGGTTCAATCCCTTATGTACTTCACTTTTGCCTTTAAAAATGCCAACCTCAGCGAAAAGGCAACAGTTTCTTCTTGTCACCTTTCTTAGCCATAACTTATCCATTCCTCCTTGAAGTGACAGCATTCGTCCTCCCTACTTCTCCACATCCTGCCGAGACATGGATGAGGTGCCTGTCTGAATAGAGGAGCTACAAAAATTTAAACTAACATGCAACCTTTTAGATCATGAGGCTTCTATCAAGCATGTTTCCATTTAAGTGGTGAACTCAAGAAACGCTAGCCAAAAGAGTTACAGAAGTTCAGGGAGACTAAATACGGACAGTTTATTCTTTTGATTGCAAATAACCCCAGAGTACCTTTTTACCTTACTGTTTTGTCTTGATTTGCTAAATTGACTTGATCTACATCTTCAGAATCTGAGCGCAGTGGAGTTTAAATGACGGAGGGTTACTTGACTCCATAAGTGCTAAAAAATAACCGTTTGGAAAAATTTCTTTGAGAGTTCCCCATCAGCACGCCTAACAGAGGGGAATGGAAGATTTGTGAAGACCAGGACTTTAAAGTCAGAAATGGAAGATGGTAATAAAACCTAAAAGTCCCAACGTCTCCATTTACTGTAGGAAATTGTAATCCAAGAAGGGAACTCGTCAACCTCTAAGCCGCCCCATCATTTATAAGCAAAAATCACCATTTCGGGGGAACAGGAGTCAGCGTGTGAGTCTGAACCATTTTGAGCTCTAGATAAGCACCTCTTTCGCTAAATAATCTCAATCACTGACGCCCACAGGCGAAAAAGGGCAAACCGGGCACCTTAATGTGCGGTGGCTACCCAAGTCACCTCATGGTTTCAATCAGCCCCTACCGATCGCCTCATCTTGACCTTAGGAGGGTTCAGATGGGGCTGGTGTAGGGTTGGGAGAATGAAGAGTAATATTTTTTCCACAAAATGGGAACCTTAGGAAACCGATTAATGTAAATACAACCCTCGTTAATAGAAATATACAGGATTAGGCAATTTTTAGTCAAAACATTTGATGCGCACTGCGTCGAGTGCAAGAAATGTCAAGTGTGACAAGCCAGCTAGTTTGCATTCCGAGGCACTTTAACACTGTAACGTTCGATAGTTCCATTAACCCATGCATTCACCTTGGAGTAGATTTTGTCCCTCAGTTTGGCAAACTTTTGTGGCATATACTTCCTCACCTTCTTCACGATTTCCTTCCGAATCAGACTTGTAAAGAAACCACTGTTGACAACAAGACCCACTGCCTTATTGAAAGTGCCTTTGCCTTTGATGCGAACGCCTTGCCAGTGCTTAATGTCGATGCCTTCAAGGTCTATGAAAAAGGTAGCAAAATGCGGTAGATTGCGTGGTGAGCTTTGGTTCAATCGCGAGAACTGCAGTGCTTCCAGAAATGGAAAGCAGACACGGAGCTTTAAGTGGAGAACGAGTGAGCAATTATCATATTGACGGGATGAAACTAGAGAAGGTAGAAAACGGATTTGATAAGTACCGTTAGATTGCTATTGAAATTATCTTAGTTTCCATATCAATACTGAAAGACACGGACCACTGCTACCATTGGTAATCCAATCTTAGAGGATAGGATAAATCACTAGTAAAAGGACAGACAAGGGCCGGCCCATCTGTTCACCAAAAGTGGAAGTCTCCAAATGCTCGACAAACAAGGCCAGAGCACCTAGGTTCTAAGCTGACCTGTTGACTGGTCATCAATCATCTAGGATGCATTATTACCTCCGGTCTGGTACCATGAGACCACCTTACAATGCAATCCCTGAAGCCTTAGGTAGGTATGAGCAGACGCGCTTACAATGGTAATGACAACCACTGTGCGTGACTCCTTTTGGTGATCTACACTCCATGCTAACTACCCATCTGAGCCCTCTGCCAGTAATCATTGGGACCCATTGGCAAATGCGACCTATAATAGTTTGATCAGGAGTTCAAGTGACCTGTCAGTCACCCCAACTTTGCAAAATGTTCCTTTAAATGAAAGGTAGGAAGAGGTTTCCTTGTGCTGTTTCTACCATAGGTAATGAATGCTCTTAGCCAATGGGTGTAGCATAATCACTTACCTCTGTCTTAAAGAATGCCTTCAGCTTTGACTCAGCGCTCACTGTCAATTGCTGGAAACCAATATTCCAGTCGATGCTGAAGCAGCGTGTGTTCACTTCCACTCCTCCGTTTTACTCTCTTCCACCGGAAGTGCCTTCACCTCCGGTAAGCTGGAGTCGTAGACAGACTTAAGATTGAAAATCCGAACCTTCTGTAGCTCTACCCTGGCCATTCGGATAGGATTTTTCAGTTCAAAAAGTCTTTGCCCGCGTGAAATACCCGCATTCCATAATCCATGAGAATGTGAAACAATTGCAAACTGCCATTGGGGGTATTAGTCATTTTTCCAATGCCTACGATCATCAGTAATGCTAGAATTGTGGCTAAAACAATCAATGAAATCCATTTTATCATGAAAAAATTCACCACATTCTATTAGTTGGGAAAGTTTGACGCAACACACTCCATCCAGTCCTATAGCTTAATCAAGGAACCAACTACAGGACGCTTGAGAAGTATGGAAGGGAGGGAGTCTGATCAAGCCCAATAGACGACCACCATGTAAGGGATTGGAGCGCAAAAATACTAGATTCAGCAAATGCAAGAAATGCACACATTCATAGGATGCGATCTTATCTCATCAGTCTTCAAATGCATGATGCGATAGTGTGGTTGACTGAAAAACGTAGAGCTCAAAAGAACCGCTTCCAGGCGCAATGTATGCTTCTGCTGCTACATGCGGCGAAATTCTTTGGACGTGGCTGTAACACTTTTGTTTTAAATTCTGTTGCCAAATATAACACTACATATTTGTCTGGCAGTTTGCCTGGAACTTGCAAGAAGTGGCAAGTCTGGTTTCCAGCTTTAAGCATACGCAATAAGCATCACTGCTGCAAATAAAAATTAAACCGTTTATAAAATTAGTGCAGATTTAGGATTCCCAAGGCACATTCCAAAGAGGCCTTGACCGGCACAGAGGCTTCATTAACCCGAATGGCTTACCAGGTTAAATCTGATGATATTAATATTGGACAAATAAAATGTAAAATATAACTTATAAACACACCACTAAGATCTTTGCACCAAGAGCTTTCGACTGGTGCGGAGATATCTTTATAAAAGCCAAAATTGAACGTGTTGCGGGGTTTTCCTATGAGTTCCAACTAGCGTCTAAACCTGGCTGATTCTGGGGCGAAATCTACCTAGACTAGTGAAAATGGACCTGACACCGACCTGACCTCCGAATCAATGATTGTGCATGCAGAGTAATCAGTTGCATGTAGGATTAAGTATTGCATCCCTAAGTAAGGACTTTTTGGCGTTGAAAAAATGCGATAGGCGAGAGCTCCACCAACCTGTGCATCGTTGGGCCATAGCACTGTCAATCTGACGAACTTTTAATGGGGCCTTCACTAAAGGTCACTTCGGTATTTCCTATTGGTTCTGGGTGTTGCTAAGCGACAGAATAAACATTTTCAAATCCTTCAGATTGCAGTATGTTTACCATTGCAGAGACTTGCCTGGGATGGCATTCATCTCATAGGTCAGGACAACCAAAAAAACATTTTGCAAGTTTGCTTTCGACTTTGCAAAGGCATATGCCAGAAATATTGGTTGCCAATTAAAAAGAGCAGTTTGACACTTTGTTTAACTGTATCTTTGGCTACGTGAGAACTTTAGTCTGGGAATTGCGCTTTCGCTCTTCACCAGCTGCCGGCTTTGGAGGCTTCCACCCCTTCAGTATATCACACGTATATGCTCCCCTTTACCGGTGCGTGTTGTTGCCACATTATTGAAGCTTCAAGACAATATGAAACATATCGTAATTCTGTTCCTTGGAGGCATTTAGAGATAAGGTTATTTAGCTAGCACGTCTTTTGGAGCGGGTGGGGGCTCATGGCTTTGCTCTTGTGTTTCTTTCAAGCGGTAAGGTCATTGAGTCATGCCAGTAGCTTCTACGACACATCTGTATATATATAAAAATAATCTTTTGTCTTACGCAATTCCTCATATTTTTAGGCGTGCAGAAGTGCTACAGAAAACCAAAGTGAATAATGATAAGCTCACAAACTCCAAAGCTTTTAACTGGCAGTTTCGTTGCCTAAAAAAACCAACACTAACGGACCAAAAGATCAGTAGAAGACTATCCATTTTACTTCTCATTTAAAAGGAAGCACTAAAAGCTGCTTCATATGCAGTATATTAGAATGGAAAATGATATAATTTGTAGACGAGGATATTTCATAAGCTAAGAGCCAGGTTAGCTAAGTCATTTCCTGCTTAAAAAGCTCCAAATCCAGAAAAAAAAACCATTTTATCTCACAATAATGCAATATAATCATGAGCCCATACAAACTAAAGCCGTGAGCCAACTGTAAAATAGGCGTCATAAAGAATCCAGTCACAGTACTTTACCTTCTCCTAACTTGCAATGTAAAGAAAGAAGTAAAAATCTCGCAGGAAATGGATTTGGCCTCGCTGGTATTCTGACTAAACAAACTCCACTACATTGCACAGCTTAGGCTCCACTTCCATACACTCCGCCATGTTCGGTTTTGGGGCCCGGTCCTGCACATCTCGTGGTAACAGACATGCACACCAGTACTATTTATTGCTCCTATCATTGCACCTAAGCTAAGTGAAAGAAAGCGCGTCCGCAAGTGAAACAAATCCAAGCCTTCCGTTCTGGTAGCTCTGCCTCCCGTTCGCTCTAGCTTTGCCGCTGTACGTTTCGAAGCTTGGCCCGACGATTTTTAAACCACACCTGAACTCTCGATTCCGCCAGCTCCAGTCGTGCTGCCAGCTGCTCACGCGCAACCAGGTCCGGATACTTGTTCACTGCGAAGAGTTCCTCCAACGCGCGCAGCTGCTCCGGTGTGTAAACTGTCCGCTGACGTCTGGATGAGCTTTGAGCTAAAGTGAAGCAACAAAGTACGGGTAGCCGACGACGATGAGCAGTGAACTTGCCTACTGAATAAGGCACTGCATTCCCTACGGCCTTTCTACTGATGTCTTCCGAGTACACACCGGGCGCACGTGCAAACGCTGCGTCGACCTCGCCGCCAGGCCAGCAACACTAGGCCAGGCACTACAGTCCGCATTGCCAGTGCCACCAATATCCAACGTCATGCAAGTTATGCCCACTGAGTGACAGAAGAGGCTGCCACCTCAGCTGAATTACAACATCTGTCAAACCGTGATGTCGCATAAATCTGCCGACCTCGGACAGCTTTGTGCAATCCACCCTCTAATGACACATTGTAGCAAGATGCAATGTCACACGTCCTTTCACTCATCCACCTAGATTAATCCGTGTAACCTCATTGTGCGATACGACCTCGGGCCTCAACCCAACCGTGCACATTTCGGTCATCTACTTTCATTCGCATTGGGCATCACGCACTGCTTGCGTTACTCTCCTGCCGACTGCAGAAATGACCATGAAAAGTGCGTGCAGACAATGCAGCATTGCACAACTTCATGTGGCTGCTTTTTCCACTCACTCTATACCAACAGCATCACCTCCATTCAGCAGAGAAGCAAAATCAGGTGAACGGAGTCGAGCCAATACGAGCCTTGTCCGATTCAAGCGTTTGTGGCTGCAATGTGAGAGCTGAGCGATCACAGGCAGTTTGCACTTCGTCCCGGGAAGTAGAGTAGTTGCTTAGTAGACACTTCTGTCCATCCACTGCCACGGGCCCACCACTACTTCTACTCCTGCGTCCATTTAAATGAGTCCTTTCCTACCACACTATCTCCCCACACGCTATCACCACCCATTTAATTTTGTCGCAAGGAATGTGTCCAAGTTCCTTCAATTTGCCTCCCCTTCGCCCTGCATTCATACTCCGCGTGGGCAACTCCTTCAATTGTCGCGACCCCATTTCACTCACTCTTCATCCATCGAAACATCCCCAAGAACGACTGTGCAATGCGTTTCTTCACAGAAGCTTATTTTTGCTCCTTCAACAACACAACGCCTCCATAATCACCTCTGCTCTATGCCCATCCCTGCATGCAATTAACCACCTCTCACATGATTCGCAAACTCGCCTAGCCGATAATAGGGAAATAACAGAGAGATGGATAAATGGATGGATGGATGGATGGATAGATAGATAGATAGATAGATAAATGGATAGATTAATATTAACAGCCCACAATGAGCTCTCACTTGGAGTGGTTAGTGTCCGCACACAGTGGACTTGTTGTTGGGGCTACCTTGTTAGCGCGCGGGCCAAAACATGTCTTTTGTCCCTGTCCTCCCCCTACCCTTCCAAACGTGCATTACGCCAGACTGATGTAATACGCTCTGCCTCCACAATCGGCCCCTTCACCTCACCTCACCTCGCCTCATCACCTCACTCACCCTGGCACACTTGCACACACCTGTGACTTACGAGGACTTCAGCTCAACTGAGTCAGGTGGCGAGTTGGACAGAGGAGCCGTGAAGAACACTTGACAAACACTTTCTGGTAGATCAAGTTGACCAGCAGTGACCAGTGCTTGTGCCAGTGAGAGGACGCATATGCACACAACAACTCTAAGAAGCTATTTACCGTGCTGCCAGTCAAATCAGAGATGCCAAGGGATTGCTACCTCCACTCCTAGATGCTCAACACTTCCAGTGCACCTCAGCACATTAACACTTCGTCGGCCTTAAATCGCTCCTCTCACCTATGCTCTCTGCTCCACGCCTCACGCCCACTGAACCCTCCGTCTCGAGTTCGAGCGGTGCGCTCCACCCTGCCTTGGCGACAGCTGTCCTTGCTGCGAAAACATGTCCCCTACCGCCATGCAGGGAACTGCCTGGTGAAGTTGACTGTAACAATAGTGCTGCTGTTGGTGCTGTCCGACAACTGCGGCCTGAGACGATGACAGCCTCGATGTCTGTGCTGAGGGCTGTGGAGGACTCGAGCTGAAGTTCTGCACCATTGTACTTGAATGGCCAGACTGCATTTGTGGCACTGATTCGCTGAAGGTGTGGCCAGTGCCTTCGACTGTGCTCCATATGGAGGTAGGCAGAGTTGGAGGACCATCAGAAGGAAGTGCAGGTTGCGGTGACAGGTAAGGCATGCATGGGGAAGCCGTCGACAACGCATGACCTTGACCATCATTTAAACAGCAGGCTCCATTGTTTGGCCGGTTTGGAGTCCACTAAAAATGGCCGCTTAAGTTACGCCAGTTTTCAAGTCAATACTACTGCACTTGTCTAGCACTGAGCGTCCCACAGTGGATGACTGCAAAAAGCGCTGCTCGGCTATGAGGACGGAGAAATTGCACCTCACTTCCATTCTCTAGAACTGTAGGACTGAACTTCCCAATGCCAAACGATGCGAAGGTCACATGAAGCACTAGAATTGGGACTGTGAGCTCTCACTCTGCCTACTGCCATCAACACAACGTGGATGAAGGCAAGTTAACATTAAAATGAAGAGCTGTGGACACCGACTGAGATGACAATTGGACTGCCTAGGTGACGCCGTGGTGTGTCCCTCCGAGGGAGGGCGGGTGAACGAGTGGAGTGGAATTTAGAAATGGCGAGAACTTACGGGGAAAGTGGGAAACGCGGGTACCACGGTTGAGGTGTAGCGAGGTGTGGCGGCAGTGGGTGCTGTCACAGTTGGTGGGGTTGAGCTGATGTCTGTACAGGGGAGGGAAGAGAAGGCAGTCAAAGTGTCACCTAGCAAGCGTAGATTTGTCGATTTGTGCTACGGCAGAAAGCACAAAGAGCAATGAAATTGCAGCCGAAATGGTGACGTGTGGTAGGACTGTTGGTAGGTCAAAGGGGAAGCCAACGGGAGCAACTGAGTAGAGATGGGTCAAGTGTGGGTGGGAAAAGTAAAGGTGGCCTTATTTGTTGTCATGGGCTAAACTTTGTGGCTCTAGTGAAGTGCTAGACGTTAGAGTAGAGCTGGCTGAATATGGCAAACAACCTGTGTCATTTTAGGCACTGGCGTGGCGATCGGTGGACAAGGAGGTGCGTGGAACAGATGTGACGTAAGTCGCCACAGGCATTGGTGTAGGCGGCTACAAAGAAACAAAGGACAACTCACAAGATGATGCATCGTCACTAGCTGTGGCTACTGGCGCCTCATCAAATCGCGGTTTGCTGTGCATGAAGGTCTCGCCCACCAGGCGACTCATCTGATAATTTTAGCCACTACTAATTGAAGAGGGCTAAGTTCTAGACTCGGCTTGATTTTTGCAAAAGAGGAAGAAGGCTGAATTGAAGTAGCCTGAGCTAAGGAAGATCACAGCTACATCGAATGAAGAAGGTGCTGATTTACAGGTAGTTTTGTAGGATCCTTCGTGTGATGGCAAACTTACCACCGCAGTCCCTAATCCAGCATCCTCTTCCGAGTAGCCAGTAACGTGTGACTCTCCACCAGACGCTTGAAGACCCTCCCATGCGTTCCCCTCATTCCCATTTCACCATTCCCCCCATTTCACTTCTAACACGCACGCATCGTTCCTGCCATGTTGCCGTCCCCTTGTCTACTGTGAAAACACGGCCATTACGGTCGGCTGGAGGGATGTGCGCGGAGGCAGAGAAGTGGCGATCATGCTGCATTGCCTCCCCGCATCAAAGCAACGTGTGCAATATTCTCACCAATGTGTCCCACGCCATCAGGCTCGAGGGTTCGCATTCTCCTGTAGGACCAGAAGTTGAAACCTCCTGCACTCAGTTCCAGCCTCTAGCATGACATTCCGGCATACACAGCCCACCAGTCCACCACTCTTCCAAGGCTCATGTGACACCTGTCCCAGGTTTGTGCAAGCAGCCAATTGCACTCCTGTTTTAGCAGCGATTTGCCGATTGCCGATTGCCGAGTGCAGCCAGTTGTCGTTGCAACACAGTCGTCCACGGACAAATAGTCCTCCAACGCTGAGTATCCAGTTAACAGAAATGCAATGATCAACAATCATTGTGGGTGTGACCACTACGACCGAATCGGCAGCACTTAGCGGGAAGCGATTGTGCCAACACGAACGGCTCACCATGACGCAAGGCTTGAATACCACGAATGCTCATTCACCAGCACGACGCATCACCTTGTCGCATGCATCCGTCGCAAGTGTGGCCAGCTAACGCACACTCTGCCTCTCCAAACCCAACGCAGCAATGCACACAAGAAGCCTTTGAGGCTGAGGAACCAACCAAGTCACACTGTGTTTGCGACGCTGACATGCTACAACCAAAGTCACTGCCTTCGGCCAACAGTTTATGGCATAGCACTCAATGCGGGAAGAATGTGCAGCATTGGACAAATCCTGTGCCAGTTGACTGTGACTGTGCATTTGAGCGCCGATGATGCACGCAAGCAAAGGATGTAACCTGTTCGCAGCGTTGCATCCAAACTTCCCCACGACAGTCAATCATTCCACAACGCTCATTGTGAGCTACATGCTGCCTCGCCTTACGTACTGCCTTGCTAAGCCAGATTTTGAAGCGTTAGAAGCATGAATGATTAGGTGAGCATATAATAAGAGGTCATGCATTACCTGGACCAACTGCGCTGGAAGGCATTGGCGCTGGCCGCATATGGAAGAGACGCACGATATCGGAGGCACTCGTGTGGGCGCCTAAATTGGATGCATTCAAACGGAGGTAAAGGCGTACAGTCTTCGTCAGTATCGCTCACGGACACCAGTCGTGAAAGCACCTAATACCTTTGCAAAACTACAAACTCCAAATGCCCATATCAAGTAGATTGCTCAACACACTCCCACAATCCACAACACCACTACACTTCTGAGTCGATGCTCTTGCGCCAACATGCAGTGACCTTTTGATTGCGCGTTGTCCGTTTGCCAGAGTGGCTTTCTTACCAATGCAACCTTACTGCCACATCTATTAGCTTAGCAGTCTCCGTAATATTCTACTTTTGTAAAGTGAGTACTTTGCAGTGAAGACATCAAAGCATTGTAAATTCCAAGGAATAATTGGAAGAGGACATCACAGAATGAAACTACTGAGCAATGCACCACATGGAGTGCAGTGCAGTGCAGTGCAGTGCAGATGTGTGTGTGTGGTGTGTGCTGTGTGTGTGTGTGTGTGTGTGTGTGTGTGCTGTGTGTGTGTGCAAGCATGCATTCGAGTGCTTGCCATTCAACGGGGGAGCACGAGATCTCGTGTCTTGCACAAATGCGGAAGCACCTACTGCGATTGCGCTCAAAATGGGAGGAAGAGGGTGGCAGGGTTGAAGTCACGACAAAGAGCAGAGGCAAACTACAAACTCACCTCCACAGACGAGAAGCCTGCAATTCTGCAGTTTGACGCATAGTTGGTGCTAAGGACCTGCAGCTGCTTGAACATCGCATTGTTGATGGGGCTGGTGGTGGTAATGGTAGCAATCAGCGTTGTTTGCACGGACATATTGCTCTTGCATTTCCCCTGCGGCCCCCAGTATCGTGCTACGCACATTTGTCAACTCGTTCTCCGATCCATTTGCTGTACTGTCTTCAGAAAGGAAGAGTAAACACAACAGCAGTTTTAGCGCCAACAACGGCAGCACAAAAGCATGCATGTATGCACATATGCATGTATGCATCTGGCACAAACACATAATGCACTTTCTGCCGACTTTAGCTGTGGCATTTTCAGCTCATACACTGGCAGAGGTGACGCAAATCCTCCTAGCAGGCGAACAATCCCGAACAATCCTATCAGCAAGCCTGAATCTGACTAATCCTTTAATTCCCGTGGCCCTATCACCATACAGTAGTGGGAAATGAATTGGAAGCCAAGCCCTTCCAAGTCTTCCACGGTAGGCTTAATCGGATAATAACAGTTTTTATGGCCACACGACAGACTTTGTTTGATCCGCTTACCCATCTCTGACAAGCGTGACAACTAGGCGATGCAAATGACGTTCCGTTGACCTCTCCAGTCTTAGAGACCTGGAGTATCGACCACACGTCGGCCTGCATTTCGAAATGGAGCATGCGCGCTCACCCCAGAACAGTGATTGGCTAACGCGAACACCATCCAATCACAGAGTGGCGGCTAGGCACTGCGGTCAGCCAATTGTCGAGGTGGCATACCGATTCGGCCTGTGGTAGCCAAACATTTACTGAACCGAAACGCCTGTGAGGATAACAGTAGCATTGTGGCAAGTACCTTTGCACAATCAATCAGGTGCTGCAATGCAAAGACATTGGAGTTCCACAGGCAACGAAGTAAGTCTGCATCATGCGCAGCGGTGCAGCTACGGTGCAGCCGCGTCAATACACCAGCACGGAATGATTTGCCGCGTTGTGACACCTCTGACAAAAAGTATACAGTGATGACCTGAGTGAAGATCATTCCTTTCTCACGCTGACGCATGACTGCATGTCGCCACACGAGGTTAGTTATTGCATCCTTTCACTCTCGCTGTCACACGCAGCAGCAGCAACGAATCGTCGATGCAGTGCACCACACTCCGTGGTCTAGGGTAGGTGGGGACACCGTCCTCCCACAAAGTTACTGCCATTGTGCCTAAATGTGGCACGCAGAGAGGTTGCATGCTTCTCTACCGCTCTTCGATGCGGCACATTCAGACACTCTCAAGCATGAGTGTGCAATCACCTATCGGCACGACATCTATCACCTACTGTTGGTGACTTTGTCCCTCACTAAAAGCTGCCCACCTCAAAATACCGGCTAAACACTGTGGTCGTGCTTCACTACGTCTTCGGGAGCCAAGTTTGACTCAAATCGCTCTACAGCACCAAATGCCTCTTCCCCCCTCCCTTCATTGCATGGCTATTGGCAGGAGCACAGGCCAAACTACCACAACTCACTGCCTGCATGCAGTTGGAGGAAATCGCTTAGTAGAGTTGGTGAACCACTCGAGGATTGCTCACTGAGAACTGCCTTTCAAAATGTTCCCTTTTGCAGTGGAAATGAGAGAATCAGCTCTGTTCTGCAGCCTCAGATGGAGAGTGACTTGCCAATTACTCGATCGCGTCGAAAAATTCACTTGTGGTGTGCGGTAACGTAAATGAGGGGTGCATTCTCGCATGCAACAGCAGATGCCCATAGACCTTTCCTACCCACACACCATGCACACCACATAGAACACCATCTGAGATGGTTCTCCACTGCTTTGCTACTTTTCCAAGTTCACTGAGAGGGGGCATGTGCATTCTTCTTTGTCTCATCACCATCCGTTCCCGTTCCCATTCCCGTTCCGTTTTCGTTTCCGTTCGCAAAGCGAGCACGCAGAGAAGATGGTGGATACCGAGTCAATATTCACCAAGAGGTGATTTTGAGCAGTTGAAATCTTGCCTACTCGACTTACGTCCACATACAGTCTGTTGAGGCAGGCTGGATCTAGTCGCTACCTTCAGTAGTGCTTCCACGCTCCCCTTCTTCCAGTTTGCGACCGCAAAGTCTCCAACCCTACACGACGGTGCCAAGTGGTTGCAAGACCTCCATTAGTAGAAGGGAGTAATGAGTAATGCAACCCTACTTCCACACACTGTGATGCCCACGCATTCCTCCATGCCGTTATCAATCTCCCTTGTCACCAAAATGTCAAACGTCGACAAATCACGTCCATTGAGATGGATGCAGTTGTACACAAGGACAGAGGCGACTGCGAGGTCTTTCTTTCACTCAGAATGAAATCAGCGTGTTTCAAGACATTTGCATTCACATCCAAATCATCGTCATTCATTTGAACTAGCTACTTCAATTTTGGCTTGTGTCGCAACCAACTGAGTAGCGACAACACTTATCCTCATTTCCCGCCTCCTTCATTCCAACGGCTCAAGCTTCCCATGCATGTCGTCGGCTCCAACTCACCTAAGGTCTACCCCTAAGCCAAATCCACTCTCGAGGAGTCGCAGTGCCGTGCCATACTCCAACACTTCTGCCTCACACCTCGAGTGCATACCAGACCGCATTCTGCAAGCAATCTCTGACCCTACCTCATTAACAAGAAAAAAGGAAAAACGCACAGGTCTGTCGCATTCGTCGCGCAAGGAGGACAGGACAATCAGTGGTCGTTCTGCTGTGTTTGGATCAAGCTCCCACTTGTCAGCTAGGTGCTTAAGGAAGTGCCCCAATACCGTTGTGCTTCCAGGCGCCTTACCTCATGCCAGCTGACAGCAGTGTACTGCACTAGCGTCAAATGCGGATTCACCAAAGCCTCGGTGCCCAATCCAGGAAGGAGGAGAAGGAGGAGGAGGAGGAGGCTGTTGTCATTGCGAGGCCATTCTCCCACCAAAAACTAGCGAGACGTTGAACACTTTCTCGCACAACTTATAATTAAGCCAGATCGCCTGACCAGGTGTGGGTGCCAACACACAGATGCTTGAAGGCAAGATAGATGTTGGTTGTGGTGGTGGTGGTGGTGGTGGCGGTGGAAAGGGACTGATGGTGGAAGGTAGGAGGGTGGGTAGAAAATGAGAAGGCTGAAGCTCTACCTGCCTGTCTGCTACCCAGTGGTTACTAACACGCCAATTATACGGTGGCAACAGTACGCAACAACGCGACCGCTCATTAACGGTGAGACGCCTATGTTCCATTCTGTCACTCACTACTCCACCAGCCTCACTCATCACTCACTCATCAGCCTGATCTCAGGTTTGTGTGGCTTCTGCCCACTACGACATCTTCACAAACACCAGGACTTCTGTGAGGGGAGTGAGGAAATGCAAGAAATGGCAGGTCTGCTTCACTTTTGCCTATCTATCACACCTCCTCTCAGACACCTCGAAGGCTTTGTCAGGAATGGGCTTGAGGTGTGCACGCTTCCAACGTCTCTGTGCTTGTTTCAAGCAGGGTGCACTTCGAGAGCCACGCTTCGCCGAGTCATAAGCCCATAAACCCCCTTCACCTGCCGTAACTCCTTCCTCATTTGTGTGCCAATCAAAGGCAGGGGATTTGCCTTTGCGCCAAGCAGTCGTCAGTGCTCTTTGCTCACGGATTGCACTTTACTGCAATCCACCACTCATATGCAGTCATGGCATGCATTCGAGCTGCCGATTGTCCATGTTCAGACCACCCACAAGGTGAACAATCCATCCACAGAAATGACTGCCAACCGGTTGAGGGTGTCAGTGTTTACGCAACCTCGGTCATGCTTCGAACTTCCGTCACAGGACACTTCACTGCCACCTCCACTGCCGTGACCTACAGTGGCTGCACCAGACGTACAACCAGACACTCCACCTTTTTGCCGCCTCCTTAGTGTCCAAATTGGTGGCCTGTTTTCCTGTGTGTGCAAAGTGAAAAGCGTCTTTTGGCTCCACCGAATCCCTGCCTTGAGTACACCAACATTCTGCCGCATCCTATGCTCCATACTTTCTTGTCCTTAATTGCTTCACGTTGTGATGAAATGGATTGCCCACATCAAAGGTGCCAGCGATGGGATCTACCACCATCGTCGTAAGAGGAGCTCGTGTTATCTATGTCGCAAAGCTCTTCCATGCTGCTGCATACTTCCCATGTGAGTGTTCGTGGAAGAGGAGGAAGCGTTGACACATCAAACGCTTGCATTCCTCAGGAGTGACGGACTTGCCTTTCGGCTACCTTTCCTTTCCATTCTCTCCTTTCCTTTCCGTAGGGTAATCGTAATCAGGGAATGTGTAGTAGGTAGAAATCGACTTGAGGGATGCTGGAAGGCATGCGGTGTTGCTGCCTTCCCGTTTAGCCACCAGGGCAGCACGACTAACACAGGGAAATTTGAACGGCGGATTCGACTCATATGTTGAGCACTTAGACACTAACAACGCATTTTCTATGATTCCTTTACGATGCGTATCGAGAAATGGTGATAATTTTGATGGGGTGATTATTATATTTTTATGGCGATCAGTATGCATATTTCATAAATACCCCCAAATTTGCCACCAAACAAAAGATCGATGATTTCGGCGGCTGCTTCGTTCAAGGCTGTGGAGCAGTACTTCTGTCCGAATCGGTGTCCTTTTATCCTGCAGTATGTAAGATTTAAAACGAAGTGAGACACCATTGCACGTGAGCTCTCGCCCTCAAAATTGTCTTCTGATCGTCGTTGTCAATCTCTAATAAAAATCAGCTCTGTAAGACTTTGAAGGGTTCACAAGGCAAGGACACGCATTTTCCTAGTCTCCAAAAATATATTTTTCACTCAACACCATTACTGCCATTTTTATGTGTCTGCAGCAGGTTCGCGTGGCATCAGAAATCACGTCAATGTCATGACACAGAAGTCACGATGTTGCCGGGACGTTCGACTCGTAATAGAACCCCTTCCGTAAGTTGTGAGGATTAAACACACTGGATAATCCGTACCACTACCGTGTCAGTCTGGTAGGCATTGCGACAGAGTGACTGGGTCATGATTTTTCGCTTCAGCTGCCACATCACGAACATGATAAGCCAATAGTTCCAAGGCTGTTCTCCAAGTCGTGTTCTACCATAGCGACATCCCAAAATGTCACGTACTAAGTGGTTCCAAGCTGAATGGAACGTATCTATGGCATTAGGAAGCGTGGCCAACAAGCTTTACCTGATGTTAACTTATTTGATCACAGAGGTTTCGGTCGTGCCAAAGGTCGTCATTTAGTGTTGGTCTACAAGTCATTCCTCAATATGCAAAGAGGCCTTTCATCGAAAAGTTCAGTGGTACAGTGTTGGCGAGCGGAACAGGGAACCAATAAAGATGAGGAATTAGTGCACTATTTTCTTACTCTTTTCTCTACGCGTAACATCGGCTATCGGTTCGGGCTTGAATTCTCAACATTAAGGGTGAGGAAGAAGAACCTTGAGGATTTATTTGCACTTCATAAAAATACTGTTAGTGAATTAAGCTTCTAATAACACTCAAATGCGGTTTAAGTCCCTTGAAGCGTTGAGATTTTCCCAAAGGTTGTCTTTTAATCGTGGAAGTACAGCGAGAGGCAGGAAGACAAACTGGAACGCAAAATATGGATGGAATCGCCGAAAAAGTATGCAGCATTGCATGTGACATTACAATTCAGACCTCTTAATACCCTCGCCCATCCTTCCCACCTCTTTTCCGTGGAATTGGTGACAGCAATGCACGTGTGAAGATTGGCCCTTCAACTTCATTTACCTTGTATGGAGAGCTTGACAAAGGACTTGACACCCAATTTACTCCTCTCTGTCGATTAAAAGCAAACGGTGCTTCCTTCTCAAGCCTACATCCCAGAATGTGTACACCATTTCTTCTTATCACACGAAAGTGACAGGAAGGGCAGATATGGAAAATTGATGTCCTTAAACGCATCTCTTACCCATTTTTGCGTAACGAGAATCACCTTCGGGTTTGTATGAGTGAGCGGCTCTTGTTGCCTTGTAGAAACGACCAAAAGCTCTAGTGAGTTGGCGTGTTAACGACTGAGGCAGGAATCAGCCACACTGGAGAAGAGAGTGGCCTGATTACCAAAGCTCTATGAGGTCAGTGCCATTCTTGGCAGAATTTGAAACATCGACGAATTTTATTCACCAACATCAACTTCAACATTAAGCTACTAATTAATTGATGGTGTTTTACATTCTTACAATGTGACATGCTCTTGCACAATAAATGCAAGATCAATCTCACCTTAACGGATTCATAAAGTATGAGTAAGCGGCTGTTGCTATGGCACCCCACGGAAATCCATGTATTGCGACTTCAGGGGGGAATAGCACGCCCAGCACAGTACCGAGCGTGAGCCTCCAAATGAGCCCTAATTCACGCAGTCGGGTGGACCGGATGTTTGGTTAAGTTTAATTTAGATTTGCTCTACACTTTGTGTAGGCCTTACGAGGCGCGCTACACCTCCTCTCATAACCAACTCGAGGTGCCACAGCTCTGTCAAAGTAGGTTTTGCACAAGAACAGTTTGCTACCACTGCTCTCCAAAAGCGGCCCGCAGCATAAAGTCAAAAGCAGCTTCGTATTGTACAGCATGAGGTTGACTGTATCGGTGAGAGTCAAGCAATGCATAGAAGGCGTTCAAGTGAACATAGGTAATGGTGTACTAATGCAATGCCCCTGCGCTTAGAACAGTCTGTAATCAACCAAAAATCTCGCCAATTAATCTTGGAATTGGCTCACTAATTCAACCATCCATAGCAGCGAACGAGGTTCTTAAGGCTCATTATTGTATTGCGGATATTTGCCGAGGCTTTAAGCAGCAATGACAGTGGAGATCAAGAGATTTTATTCGTGGCAGTTAATCCTTGAACTAAATAGTAACCTTTGTCGAATAATAATAAGCACGATTTCTGCCCTTTGAGAGTTGCTATTCTGTAGTTACACTAAATCCCTATCTTCAGGGGTATCTTGTCAAGATGACCAACCGCAGAGAAGGTACTGCGGCTCAACAAATCGCACCGGCTAAGACATGTTCGAATATCACCCCAGCGCCCAACAGCTGCGCAGTCTTCGCTCCTGTTCTTCAGGTAGTTGCAATCGAGTATTCAGGGTTCCAGCGGTCATAGTGGAGAAGCTCCCGATAGGGAATAGAAAGAACTGTATTCCAAATAGGTCATGTGCAGCTTATAGCAGGTCTTAAATTTATCAAGTGTCTCAGAACTTCATCACTGCACCAGTAACAAAATCGCTGTTTTCCTTGGCTGTCCTCTAGTCCGTCTCTAAGGTCATCAGGCCTACCTCTCTACCAAACCCTCTTCAATGGGCATAATTGGCGATAGTTTAGCATCCCTCTTTTGTGCATTCTGATCGGCGAACCTAGTGGAATCCATAAAAGCATTTCCACTACTTCTCTTCATCACTCATCCTTTTGTAAGATAACAAGTGGAACATCGGGCTTATTCCACGCAAGCGAGGTGGACCACCTGCGGCCGTCTATGTATGTCAGCATCCATATTAATGCTTCTTCACCACATTCAAGCATCCTTTTTCCTATCATGGATAAGTTTGGCTGCCGAAATAAACAAAATTTACTAGTTTGTATAACGCAAGACTGAGTTTTGAGCTCAATGGGCTTACAATGGTAGTGATCGCCATTGACTTTTTGTTTATAAACAATCAGGTTAATCACCTAGGCGGCACTGTAGTAGTCAAGTGAGAGCAGAAAGTGTACTGCTGTCCTAGTTTATGCATGCCTACCTTAATGCGCCTATGGAATGCCTACATGAACAAGCAAGGCTTGGCACAAATTATGTTCCATTCAAACATCTTCGGCTCTACTTTCAGCGTTCAGATTACGCGTCCGGGGATAAAATCTGCTGGAATTCATACTTTTGAGGAAATATATTAAAGCACTGCAGCAGACTTAATAAATCTTTTACAGAAGAACATAGCCAATACCACTTGCTTCCGTTCTTTCCTTTTCCCATTCTTCTCCTCGAGGACGAAATGATTCGGTTGGTCCATCGGTGGACCTTGTTCACAAGGTGGTGTTGCATAAAAATGAGGCAAATATGTTCCCTTTTGTTGCGCTACGTGTATTGCGAAATCGGAGGTATCAACTAATTTACTCCCCAGTTGATAACGGCCTGTAGTTAAAAATATTCCAAAAGGCACAACTTTTATGCACAAAGCATAACAAGCCATGTTCGTTAATATGCGTTAAACAATTTGTCACTCATGCGGTGCTTTTGTTTGTGGCAATTGCTAGAGTTTTCGCGCTACAAAGTAGGTGTCTCTCAGGATAAGTAGATATTGAGATTAACCGTGGTCTCTTCGGGAGTCCACATAGCGTTAGTATGAGGGACCTGGGCGAAAGGAGTGTGAACTGCCCAGACAGGCTTAACTTCACCATTTTGCGGCAGAGGCTTGTGAATGCTGTCAAGTATATGCTGTTAATTAAAGATGTGAGGCGTTATTTTGATTAGTTCATTCACTCGCATTGAGTCTTACCTCTTCCAATCGTTTCTTTGAATGATAACGGGACCTCGGTGCTCATAGTGTTGATAATAGTTTGCATTCATACCTCGTACTGTCTGATATGAACGAGGTCATTCTGGTTAGACTGCAAGCTCTTCCTCCTCTGGGGCCGCGAGACGAGAAGAGAGTATCACCATTACGATGGGGTTGAAACAGGCGAAATTTGGCTGCACGCTTCTATTCAATTACAATGACCAGAATACGGCCGAGGATGCGCTATGCAGGTTGGCGAATTACTATTCCTACAAGGGTGTTTTAACGAAGCTGACTGCTAGCTGATTGGGTCTATACACGTCTCATAGAAGATGGGTACTTGCTGATGAGAAGTGTGCAAGTGCTGTGTCGATAGAATCAGTTCACTGCTGCACAGTTGAACGGTCTTCTGTTTCCTTTTGCCAGTTGCAGAAACTTGGAGATGTCACCTTTTCTGCAGCAAGGTAATTGCTCTGCATAAAAATAGTTGGATTTAATGGCTGCGAAGTAAACTGAAGGGTGTTTGAGTTCATGGACGGGCTATTCTGCTGATGCAGTGTTTATTTTGGCTCGAGGATGCTTTTAGCTGTCCAATCCATCTTCCAACGAACTAGTAAAGCAGTACAAATCTCTTACACTTTTTCCTTGCAGACACATCTTAGGTTGACTTTGAGAAAATGTAAAGCGCTTGAAAATCACCATGAATGGCCGTCTTACGTGCATTAATTTGTATTGTATTGCTTAAAATATGGGGTTAGCATTTTTGCTTCAGAGGCGAGAGTGCAACCCCCAAAGCTGGACATCTCAGTACAGTTCTTTGATGCTAATTATTTGACAACTTTAAACGGTTTTATCATTGTCTCTCACTTGGCAGGAAGCTCTAGCACCTCACTTTGAATTGCATCGAGCTTCGAAGTCGAAATCAGTTCAAACCATAATCAAGGCCTCTGTTCAGAAGTCGCCCTTGCAAACATTCTAGAATACTGTATAATTTGCTTTCTTTTCAAGGGCCTTCACTGACTGAAGTCACTGCGACCAAACGCCACATTTGCATGTAATCGTAGCGGATGAACCTGATGGCTTCCTGGACTTTCAGAGGCCCTCGTTGTAATTGTCTCAGTCAAGTTTCTGTCAGTCTTTCCTGTCCCCCAATGACGATGTCAAAAACATTCAGTCTTCCCACAGCAGCGATAATTTAAGGGAAGAAGAGGAAAGGCATGTCTCAACTACACATGTGGCAGCGCTGATGGACGTCGCCCATTTTAAAGAAGGATAAAACTCTAGCGACTGAATAACAACCGTTAGGTTTAACATCCACCAAAACCTCAGTGACAGCTAAGCTTAGCTGATTCTCCGTGCTCTCTCGCAGAAGTTACTCACAGCAGTGATAAACATAGGGGTTCCTCTAACTCCAGCATCGACCAATACTGCAAGATCCTAGTCCAGCTCGTCGTTAACCAGCGAGATCAGTCGCTGGCAAGAGATTTCTTCCGCCGTGACCACAAGCCTGGCGGTAATGACGAAGAATACGCGCGGAACCTACAACTTCTAGCGGAAAGAGCCTTCCAAGGCACACTACCAAACAGAGCAATCTACTGGGTGACGGTCCGGTTCAAAGTGGGTGTCTGTCTACCAATCACGGAGGCGGAGCTTAACGTCGTGAAGACCAATGACCTTGGCCAATCTGTCGAAGTTGCGACAAGGAAGCGTCAGGAACTCTGTCTGACACCGATGGCTCAAGCGCTTAACTGCCACCCGAACCGTACACATCCGCATTGGACTCCGTCACACCGTGTCCCAAGATCAGGTGAGCCATACTATTCCCTATTCTGCCTACTCCCAATTGGCTCCCATTCCTTTATGCGAGTTCCTCGCAAGCTTGAGTGATCCCCTTGCAGAATTATTCTCGACTCGGATACTTTTAGATCATTAGTAAGACTCCAAGCTTTGCAAAACCTGTGCAACAAGTTTTACACCGATTCAGCCTCTAGAAAACTGTTGAAGAAGAAACCTCGTTAAAAGTCTCAATGAGGGAAGAAACTTGGGCGGCACAATTCATCATATGCTTAGAATCAATTTGTCATAAGATTCTCGGCATTAATTTCTTTCGTAAAACCCAAGCGGTCCTGAATTTTGCAGAAGAGACCTTCTAGACCTAGCAACGCAAGGAAACAAACTCTGTTGTTTCCCCACCCAAAAGGACGCAAGCGAGATCTGTGGTGCTCATTTCGAGGCTGCGGGCACCTCTATTAACAAATTGGATGAGCTTTGCGCACAGTTCACGCATATCACAGACAGCGAGAGGAGGGAACCGCGCTCATTGCTGAAGAAGCATCAGACATGTTCTCACGGCAAGGAGGCAAGCGTGGACGGGAAACCACTTGGCTACCACCCACACGCAAACCCTCGCCTCTCCTGAAATTAACGAACAGGCTGGCGGAAGAGATAAGCAAAGACAGGGTTATAAAGCCGCCCAACTCACCATGGTTTCGCCAATCAAAATGGTAAAGATGAGCGATAGTAGTCTACGATTGTGCATTGACTAAGGAAGTCAAACGCCGTAAGTAAGGAGAGTTTGTCCCCTTTTATCCCCATATTAACGATTCATTAAACTTCCTGTAAGGATCGTAGTGGTTTTCAAAACTAGACTTAAAAACCGAATATTGACAAGTAGTAGTAGCAGCTGCAACAGACAGAGATAAAGCGGCTTCCATGGTGCCAAACGGGCCCTAGGAATTTCAGGCAATGTCATTCGGACTCTGTAACGGTGCAGCCACCTTTCAGTGCCTGATGCTTTTTCCAAAACACTGCATAATCTGCTTCGACAGCATCCTCGTTTTCAGTAAGGACATTTGTGAATACAGTGCAAATCTTAAACTGGTGTTGGATTGTCCACGAGATGCAGGATTGACCATAGATCCAAAGAAGTGCCATTTTACTTATCTTTCCGTCTCATCGGATGGGATAAAGATCACTAAAAACTGTATAAAAGAATTGAGAACTTGGCCAATACCAAGTAATCAGACGAGCTATGCAGTTTTCTCGATTTGGCAAAATACTACAGGCATGGTAAGGGAAAAGGAATTTCAAGTGGGAGACCAAGCATGACAGCGCTTTTAAAAAACTAAAGCAAAGCGAACGCCTTGTCAAACCTCGAGAGCAACGCACCACCATTTGTACTAGACGCGGACGCCAGTGATGTAGCTTCTTGGTAGGTGTACTTTCATAAAGAAACGAAGAAGACAAAGATTACGTTATCGCCCACGCCAGTTAAAGACTCAACATATAATGAGGCAGACAAGTGCAACTGAACGCGAACAATTCATTAATGAGAACAGGCTACTTAAAAGCGTACAATCTGTTGAAAAACAATGAAGGGAATCGTTCGTTCAGGTTTTCAAGCTGTACTAATGTGATGACTTAACAGTCTAGGGTAAAAAGGATTTCAACGTAACGCGGATGCATTTATCCTGCAGACCTCTCTCAAAAGGGTAGAGGATAACAGTATCGTTGGTACGCTATTTTCGAGCGAGCCTACAGAACATCATTGGGAAACACCCAGGGTACCGCTACAACGCACGCCGGGTGCACTAGAGGCATCCGGCTTCCTCGTATAAGTCCACGAGGTAGAAAGAGATGGGAAACTTCCAGCTGGGCAGACAGGCGGATCTGGCGGCAGTGGACAAAACTTTCCCATGAGAATGAGGTTCATAATGGTTTCGCAGAAGATGCCATATCCCCGAAGCGCCTAATGGTTCCAGGCTCTTTGATTCTGACAATCCTTTAAGAACTGCTGAAGCAATAGGAGACCACGTGAGCGAGAAAGAATGGAAGAGGTCTCGAGCGGACGTTACCTGTGGGTCTTCACTTACTTTAGACGTGCCGTTTACCTTGCCAAACCAGTATCACTTGCAGCTACGCTAGGAAATTCCAACTCCGCAGCAGTTGCTTACCTTCAGCCTATGTTTACAGGATTGCTAGGTGTAAGAGTGGGTATAGATATCATGTGGTCCGCTACCGCCACAGAAGAGAAGCCGATATACTCTGGTTATGGTTGAACACTTCACAAAAGTAGCCAAACCGGAATCCATGGAGCCGCTAGACTGAGAAACAGTAACATTGAAGCTCGTCTTTAGTAATTGGATCTGTCAACCTGCAGGTACTTAAATCGATCCACAACAATCAGGGTTCCAATAGTAAAAGTCGACTGCTAAATTATGCAAGAGCTTTGGAATCGCAAAGGCGTGTACAATGCTCCGAGGTCACTAAATAGGGAACGGACAAGTGGGAGGGACTAATCGCATTCTGATAGGACTACCAAAGGCTTTTACTAAGGAGGCACAGCCTAGGGATTGAGGTTTGAGCCTGGAACACTCTCCTCGCATACTGGGCTGCAGTCCGGCCATCAACCGGTGTTTCCCGCTCAGGGTGCTTTACAGGTCACAGAAACCAGACATCCCTTCAGATATCTTCCTACCTAGAAAAAGTGGCAACTAATAGCGTTCCAGAGCTTGTACCGCGTCTAAAGAGGATAAGAAAGACGCTTCATATCGCCCAGCGACACTTACAAGCGTCTTATGGCAAGCAAAAGAAATACTACGACAAGCACGGTCGACCCAACGTCTCGTCCAAATATACAAG